>WBMW01006025.1:682156-692156 GCA_013396635.1 Penelope pileata
TCCGGGCGGCCCCCCCCCCCCCTCCTCCCCACTTAGGTATTGCCTTTGGTCCCGGTTTCCAGAGCTTGTGCTGCAGAGGCTGAGAAAAGCTGCTCCCAGGAGCTGCAGAGGCTGAGCTGGGGATGTAATATATTCCCCTAAAGAGTTTTACACACTCCAACTCTCGGCTGTAACTTCGGTTGGTTAGCACTTTCCCCATCAACATGGACATGTATAATGTGAAGATGTAACAGACTCTAAATGCTTAAGTGCTTTGTTTCACAGCACATTTTCAGTAAAGGTCAAAATAAATTCATCTCCCTTCATGCAGCGTTTGTGTTTGGCTTCCTGAGCCAGGAGCACCGGGCTGGGAGCAGCATCACCATGAAATAATTAACCACACCCGTGAAAGGATGCCGGGCACCAACTTCCCACAGCCGTGTTTGGTGAGGGGCTGAGGAGGATACTACGTGCATCGCACATCTCCCTTTGATATCTGTTTGATGTCACTCTTCGATCTCATGATTGAACTCTTCCATGCCACCACTTCACTGAGGCTTGTCAGTGTGGGGAGTGGGGACAATGGACCTGCTTCAGAGTGAACTGCAATTTACTGAGTGTGAAGATGAGGGAGTGGAAAGGTTGAAGATCTGAGCTGAAAAATTTTCTGTAGTGATTCATCCTGCTCAAGATCCTTTTGGGAAAACCTTCTGTGCCCAGTCCTTTGTTGACATGCTGTGTCAGGCCAATCCACCCCCATCTACCATGGGTATTCTGGCATCCAAAACCATATCCCAGGCTTGGCTCAGCTTGCTTCTTCTTCCTTTGCATTTGTTTTGCCCTTTCATTCTCTCCCTCAGTAATCCTTCCTCTTTTCTATTTTTCTCTATTTGTCTCCTTCCCTGGAGGTATTCAAGACCCGCCTGGATGCTTACCTGTGCAACCTGCTGTAGGGAACTGCTTTGGCAGAGGGTTGGACTTGATGATCTCTAGAGGTCCCTTCCAACTCCTACAATTCTGTGATTCTGTGATTCTCTATAATTCTTTCTTCCTCTCATCCCATGCTTTGTTTGTCTCCATTTATGAGCCTGTTTTGAAAAAAGGCTCATGTACATACACTGGCTGGACATATATTTCTTGAAGATCAAGTGGCAAACCCAGCTGATTCCCAGCGGCAGAACAGACATACCAGCAAGGGATAGGCAGGAAATTGTGAACAAATTTCCTGTGAATTTTATGCAAACAAAGGCAAACTAGTTGGTATCAAAGCCCCAGACCTATGCAGCGCTTGCATCCAGCACCCAGCAAGCTTTGAATAAACGAAGAAAAAGATGGGACCTCAAGAATGATGCTGGTTGCAGGATGCCTTAAAGGCACACAAGGCTTTTGGTAAGACTTCTTTTCCTTCGGGGTGGGGGCACAGATTTTTACTTCCCTTGAAGCAGAGTTTGAAAACATCTCATTACATCTCTCTCCAATTAATTTTCTGGGAAATGCATTTCTTAAAACAAAGCCTTAGGCATCCCAGGCTGTGGGGCAAGCCTTGGGACACTGCCACGCTGGTGACCCTGAGATGCTAAAGATTGGTTTGGGTCTTCTGAGGTTCTGGTTGCAATGGTTCGTATGTGAAAAGCTGACCTTCTACAGCCCCCGTGGCCAGGTGCATGTCCGTGTCCTTGCTGGACCAGGACCCCAGCTTTCAGAAAGCTTCTGGAGTAGTGGAGAGAAGCCCATAAAACTGTATGTAAAAATAAACTTCAAAAAAGTCTTATTTCAGTTACAGCTGGGGAAGAGAGTCTAAAATCAGTAAAAGGTGCTTCCTCTTCCATGACATTTTTATATCTAAGCTTTTAAAATATCATCATGTGGCTGCTGTATCATCTCCTGTTATTTATGTAAGAACAGTTCTGAGGAACTGTTAACAAGTAAACTCTTGTGCAGATTACCAAGCAGGTAAAGCTCACAGGAGCAATGTAAATGTTTAGGAGGAAGTGTTATGCTGCTAAGATTCACCATCTAAAGTTTCAGTCATCTTCATCTCCAACAGCACAGGAAGGTGAGCCTCATGTATGCATGTGTACAACCATTTGGCACTCAAATGGAGAGCCGCTGGCAGGTTTGTTTTTGATCCTACACTGCACCTCAGGGCTAACTCAGGCGGCAGAGCTGCTGTGTGTGGAAGCAGAGCCTGGGATGGGGTGCAATGCAGGGATATGCACCAGGGACATGCTGCTATTGTGCAGCCTTCCCCAGAAGCATTCTTCAATTTGAGTCAAAATTGGAAACAGAGGACAGGGGATCCAAGAAGAAAGAAAAGCCTTTCCCTGACGGTTTACTTTGATACTCCATACGATTTCATGTAGAAAGGCTACGATAAATGTAGTACAAACATTCTGGTTGTACTGGACTACTGGTGCGAGATTGAATGTGAGCAGTAAATACATTTGTGGGATTAGATCCTCAGAAGACAATTACAACGTAACATCATCATACACTCAAATTTTAACGAAGACTAAGAGAAGGCAAATAAGCAAGCAGGCCAAGAAACAGCCTACTATCCTTTTCCTAAAAAGCTATCAACCCCCAAAACAGTTTTCTCTTCCACCTCATTCCCATAAACCTGTAATGAAAAAGTACAAAGTTGAATGGGATGTGCATCAAGCCCAACACTCATACTTCAACAAATCTGCATTATGAATATAGTGTCCTAAGGAAAAGTCCCCTTTAAGTTGATAAATGCTTCATCTGCGTAAGCATTTCTTTTTCCAATGCTATGAAGCACCGTTTCTTGTGAAACAAAGGTTGAAGCAGAACTACGTATCTAAGTTAAATCAAGAACTTCTTATCTCTATCATACGCAAAAAAAAAGTCTCCTCCAAACTAGAATGCTTATTCTTGCATGCAAATGTATTTTTAGCTGAGATTTCAAAGTAAATACGCTAGATGATATAGATGTTGCAGCTAATTAAAACGCATACAATAACAAAATGAAGAGCCACACCAAATCTCTTCTGTCCATGCTCTTCATAATCACAAAGCTTATAGCTGAAGATACACACATATGTTTTTAGTATTAGTGACCACATCTCAAACTATTCTCTATAAACTCTCCCAAAATGTTTACAAACTGCTTTTTTTTTTATCAGTGAGCTTAAGGCTGCCTCTGGTTGCATGGCCTTTTTGGAAATATCCCGTGACACGTGTTAGCTGCAATGTGGCTGCAGTTACAAGAGACAGCTCCACTCAAAACCACGAGTTCTCACGTGATTTCATTACCTGTCTGCAGAAAACAGTGAAGCTCCACCGCAAATGGTAGAAAAGAATAGCCCACACAGAGAAGTCTACCTGGACATCTCCAAAAAATTTACTGTGCAGCAGAATCTGCTGAAGGATGAGCTTATGCTGAAACAAAATGCTGAAAGACATTTACCCCTGGGTGTAAGTATTTGCTTTCAGTAGGCATGCAAGGCATCTGATTGAACTGACTAATGAAAAATACAGATAAAAATACAGATAGGTAAATGAAGGTGTTGAAAACCAAAGTAAGGCTGGGGTTGGTGTAGGAATAGAGGATAGGAAATTAGAAAAGAAATCTGAGAAACTGAGGGAGTGTGGGATGAAGAGCTGATGAAGCTAAGAGCTACTTTGCATCATCTTGCAAACATCTTCCTAATTCCTTTTGATAGGCCAGTATGTTGCAGTACTTTTGTGCTGTACAAAGCAGCTCAATGCAACCACACAGTGGGGAACCTGGCCATAATACGTGACAGAAAATGCTTAGGTTGGACATGCCATATCTTCAAATCAGAAAAAATACACAACAATGTTTTCTGTTGAATTTTCTCTCTAGTGCCCATGTAGCACATTTATAATAATCTCCTCCACCACACACACCGACATACTTCATCCCAGCTGTGAAAAATTATGTTAAACTTGAGCTATAGTTAAGATTATCTGCTTGTAGGGAATATGACTGATGCTGTAACTCCAAAAACAATGCTTGTGAAAATCCTGGTAGTTCAGAATCAAGTTGAAATTGAGAAAAAAATATAAAGCCATTTAACTTTGCAAATGTGTATACAACATTCTCTTATTAGCCATACTCTTTCCTGTGCTGGAAAGAAGGAAGAAAAATATTCAAGAGGCCTTTAAAAACCCTACTTAAAATATCTTTGTGGAGGAGTAGCAGTAATATAAGTCATATACGTCATGACAATTGCAGATCTCATTCAGTGAAGTGAATACTCTCAGTATTTGCCAGATGACCCAAACCATTGTATTTACAATCCCAAGACCCTATTCTTTCTGTTATTTAATGTTACAGAGTAGTTTTTACTTCTCACCAATAGTACTAAAAGTAAACATTACAAGTCTCAATTTCACAGATAGTGAAACCAAGATAAATGTCTCTAAGAATGTCTTATAAACATCCTAATTTGAAAGGGACCCACGAGGATCACTGTCTCCAACCTCTGACTCCACACAGGATCAGCTAAATCTCAAACCCTATGTCTGAGAGCATTATTCAGATGCTCCTAGAACTCCAGCAGCGTGGGTCCGTGACCACTTCCCTGGGGAACCTGTTCCAGTGCCCAGCCACCTTCTCAGAGAAGAACATTTTCCTAAGCCCCAGCCTGACCCTCCCCTGACACAGCTCTATGCTGTTCCCTCGGGCCCTGTCGCTGTCACCAGAGAGCAGAGCTCAGCACTGCCCCTCCGCTCCCCTCGTGAGGAAGCTGTAGGCCGCCATGAGGCGTCCCCTCAGCCTCCTCTGCTCTGGGCTGAACAAACCAAGGGACCTCAGCTGCTCCTCACAAGCCTTGCCCTCTAGACCCTCCACCATCTTCACAGCTCTCCTTTGGACACCCTATAATAGTTTTATGTCCTTCTCGTTGTGTGCCCGAAACTGCACCCAGTGCTAGAGGTGAGGCCGCACAGTGCAGAGCAGAGTGGGACAATCCCTCGCCTCACGCACCTGGCAGTGCTGGGCCTGGTGCACCCCAGGATAGACGGCTGGCCCTTTTGGCTGCCGTGAGTTGGCTCATGTTCAACTTGCTGTCAGCCAGAACCCCCAGATCAGGAGTATGTTACAACTGTCACTAGTTTGGGAGTGAAAAGCTTCTGTAGAAGCGGGGAAGGGAGGGATCTTAAGTAAATTGCAGCAGTTTCTTTTTATGTATATAACTTGGGGTATGAAGTCTGGGCAAAGAAATCTCCTGCACAAGAGCCAGCAAGGAACATGTTTGGGAAGGTGTGAGACAGTTTGAGATGCAGAAGTCATTTGGGACTGGTCACAGCAGGCAGAATGATTGTCTTTTAAAATTAATCCCTTTGAATACATCTGTGTAGGAGTAGTGTTCGCCAGTCTCTTGTGTATCCCAGTGAAATTAGGCCTGTCAGAGGTAAGTACCACACATGCAGCAGCCCCTCACCAGTGCTCTCTAACTGTTCTTCAAGCTACCATGGGTAGGAGAGCGAGTGAAACAACTGCAGTTCCAAAGATTTCCTATCTGGCTGTTCTTAACACCAAGAAAGAGCTCTGCTGAATGCAAAGGAAAGTAGGAGATCGTTGTTAGTTTTCCATTTTAGGGGGAGAGGAAACAGGGGGACTTGGTGGTGTCTTCCACCCATCTCCATCTCAGTTTTTCCTTCCTGGCTGCCAAAGAAGTGGAGCCCCCAGCGTGCCTCTCCCCACTCCCCACCAGGGAGCATGACTCCCTAGCATCATGTCTACGCAATATCCTGTCTTTGTGTGTTAGATATAAAAAATAAGTGGTGGTGCAGGAACAAAGGATTATTTTCCTCGCTGAAGTTTCTGGCCATGAATGTTTGGATATATGATCAATTGGCCTAAATGAACTCTCCCTTGGCTTCTCCTCCAGACGCCTAAGTGGTGGCAGCTCCTCCCACCTTCATTTGCGTGCTGCATGGTTCCTTCCCTGGGAGGGAACTAATGGAAACTGCTTGATGCTCAGCATTTCTGAAAAATCAGGCTTCACTGTGGACATTACAGCCAAACTTTATTAGACTACTCTTTTGAACGTATTAATGCTAGGTTTTATTCAGATTTATTAGTATGATGACAAGAATATCTGCAGTATGGAAAAAAAATAAGAGCTCCATCACTCAATTGGCTTGATTCATTTTCCTGTAGTATCTCTTGCAGTCCATCTGCTGAAAGATGAAGCCAAAATGTTTTAGAATTATGTTTTCATAGGGAATTCTCTGTTAATTAGTTATTTCTCTCTGCCATGTGTAGCAACTGATGAAATCAGCTACTGTAATTTCACGAAAGGCAAAGCTGGACTGTTTGTTTGTATCAGCATGAACACTTTCTTACGTACAGCACTCTAGTGGTACACAAGTGGTCCAAATAACATTTATTTTTAATATAATAAGGACACACAGCTACTGTAGCATCACAATTTCTTATTTTCTTGTGCCTAAAAACATGATCCTAGGCTAAATGCTGCAGAAAGATTTTATGCACTTAGATTCATTTTTACATTTTTATGTATTTTTACAGAGCAGAGCTTAGCTTACTGAAGTTACTGCTAAGATTTATTTATTTTTCTAAAATAAAATAGTCTGCTCTGCAGTTGTATTTAATGGGCTAACGTTATAGATCTTCTAAGTGTCACTTGCTGTTTGAACTTCATTTAGTGAGGACATGGCACTGCCATGCTAAGGAAAATGCGTTCTATAATTGCAAATGAAGTATTTAAACCTTTTTACCTTTTAATGCCACAGAATACCCAGTGTGTAGATGAAGACTGGCTTGTTTCCAGGGAGCTTTGTTACATAGGGAAAACACAGAATACCATCTTCCGTACTGTTCATGTTTGTATTCTCACTTTTTTTTTTTTCTTTTCAATATCCTGTTCTTAGGTAATGCTTTCCATGTACAGATACCAGTGTGAATCTTAAAGTGGGGGACTTCATTGGCTTCCACTTTTTGTCCCGGATAACATCGAAAAGATATGGGGGACAAGCTATAGGAAGAGAGTCCAGTCAGCAATCTGCACCAACCACAGGATAACTAAGCATTGCCTTCCACTGGAGTAAGATCATCTTCCCCTGTGCTTAACTGATCTCACCAGAATGAGGAAAATGAGTCACTGGTTGAGGTCACCCTATCACTGAAACTCATGCGCTTGGCACAGGAGAACAGAGAGGATGAGTCAGAGGGCTAAAAACTTGAAGACACTTGCAGAAGGAATATTAGGAGCATTACCTTTTCTTTATTCAGCTTCTCACTTAGGAAAAGCTGAGCTAAAGACTCCATCAGGAACACACTTTTTAAAGACTAAGGGAGAGCATGAGAGCCTCTTGCTTTCAGTACTCCTTCCTGGACAGCAAGCCCATAGGCTGTGGGCTTTAATAATGCTGTTCTACAGCCTGCTGCATGAAGAAGTCCTCACTCAGCCCATATGAAAAATGGGTTACATCAAAATAGGAATCAACAGGGTTGTATCGAAAACAATGGAATAAGGATGCATAGCACAATTTGTGCAACTAGTGATTACCTGCTTTGGAGAGAAAAGGTATTAGAGCTTCAACATAAAAAAGATCTGAATAGACCACTTCTATTGCTTTCAAGATTCCCTCTGTGAATCTTTATGAAGACAGACTGAAAATGGTAGATTATTTAAAAAAAAACAGTTTTAAATGTTGAAAATATTTCATTTAGCATTTGAGGTTAGTATAAGAAGTTTGGAAGAAAAAAAGAAATTAAATGCAGTATTTCCCTTCAGAGAAAACACTGACGATGGTATTTTACAAAGGTGGCATTCAAGAGCCATTATTTAGTATGTCCAAAACCAGCAGAAGGTGACCAAAATTTCTCAGTGTTTCTCAGAGGAAAGCGCTAGGGAGATGAGGCTGAGAATCCTGATGTAGGAATGAGAAAGTCAGGAGTGTGAAAAAATGCAGGGCAGCAGCACGGAAGCTTAAAAAATGGATTATTTTAATATTTTAGTAGCCACCCCACTTTTGTATTTTACTTTAAGATTTCTAGTGTCATGGTCTGGTTTGTGAATTAGAAATCTAATTAGCTGATATATGTATGTGTGCAGAATCCATGAGACAGACTTCTTAAAGAAGTAATTTTAATTCTGCAACACACTCCATGTTAAACATCAGAGGAGATAATGGAGATGTGCAAAGCAATCTGTGGTGATTCCATTGGTCTTGTCCTCTGACACTTCTCTTTTTCCTTCTGTACGTATAGAGAAGATATTTCTGTCTGATTTCATTCTAGAATTATCAGAAAGCTCACAATTTTTTTTCTTGCCATTGCCAGACAGTTTGTTTTGGAGTCTACATCTAGCAACACGGATTGCTAGCGGTGGATGGCAAGCTGGACATGAGCCAGCAATGTGTCCTTGCAGCCCACAAAGCCAACCATATCCTGGGCTGCATCAAAAGCAGCGTGACCAGCAGGGAGAGGGAGGGGATCCTGCCCCTCTGCTCTGTGCTGGTGAGACCTCACCTGGAGCACTGCGTCCAGATGTGGCGTCCTCAGCACAGGAGAGACATGGACCTGTTGGAGTGTGGCCAGAGGAGGGCCACAGAAATGACCCAGGGATGCTACACCTCCCCTGTGAAGACAAGCTGAGAGAGCTGGGGCTCTTCAGCCTGGAGAAGAGAAGGCTCCGAGGTGACCTGATAGCGGCCTTTCAGTACCTGAAGGGGGGCTACAGGGAAGAATGGGACAGACTCTTTAGCAGGGTCTGTGATGACAGAACAAGGGGAAATGGTTTCAAACTAAAAGAGGGGAGATTTAGATTGAATATAAGGAAGACCCTTTTTGCAGTAAGGGTGGTGAAGCCCTGGAACAGGTTGACCAGAGGGGTGGTGGAAGCCTCATCCCTGGAGACACTCAAGGTCAGGCTGGACGGGGCTCTGCGCAACCTGATCTAGGTGTAGATGTCCCCGTTCATTGCAGAGGAGTTGGACTACATGACCTTTAATGGTCCCTTCCAACTCTAAGGGTTCTATGATTCTATGAACTTATGTTGTGAGGCTTTGGACGTCAATTAGAAGGGCAGAATCAGATAAGCCTTGCATTGCTTCAATGTGCCATTGCAATTAAATGCAAGCAAGTTAAAACTGTAAACAGCGTTATAGTAAGGAGTCCTCCCCATTTTTGTAAGTTGCCAGACTTTCACTCCTTCCTATTTTGTGACTTTATTCTTTCATTGGTTCTCACTATATTTTTGTACATTAAGATATGGATCTCTAAAGTAAGAAGAAAGAACACGTTTTTTGAAAGAAAGATGTATGTTTCAGGACTTCTCTAAATGTCAAGAAGCAAACCAAAGACATAAACTGAATGTCTTCCCCATTCATAATGTTCCCTCCAGGTTATTTCTCTGTAGTGACAGGACAATGCTGTGTTTTTTGGGACTTAGGTCCTGCTCCTGAAAAGCAGAGCTACACAAATAGATTTCTTAGAGTGGTCACAGATCATCCACTAACAAGCCGTAGTTTTGCCTGAGTTGTTTGGTAAACAGCTATCTGAGACCATGGTGGTAGAGTTTTCTGGAGAGCTACCTGGCTGACTGTGATCAGTTTGTGAGTACCACTACAGTGTGGTGTGCCTGTGATGGGTCTAGCCAGTTGCACAAGTGATTTAGAAATTCCAAACACATCGTTTAAAAATACAGGAGAATATTCAACAGCCCCCTCTGCCCTTCCATCAGTCTGTCAAAGAGAGAAGGGGGGTGAATTTTTTAGCAGTTTTAGCAAAAGGTATAATTTAAGAGCTTTGAGTAAAGTCTTCAATAAACATCTTTATTTGATAAAATAATTTTTTTAAATTATTTTAATGAAGTTTTGGACTGGAAGTTTTTGGAGAAATCACATAAGGATTTCCTTAAAATATGCTAGAAGTGTTTACATTAGCAAACAAAGGAATTTGCCCCTGTGCAGAGACACTCCACTCACCTTTACGTTCAAAACAGGATATTATTTATAATTCAGGAATTCACAGACCTTGAGGTCTCACACAGTAGCAAAA
>WBMW01006025.1:697156-709428 GCA_013396635.1 Penelope pileata
ACACAAGCTATTTTGACTCTTCAGTTGTTAAGCAGTTCTAGATTGTAATGCTATTCAAGATGCCTTTGGCACGCTTTGGTGTTTATGCTATTTAGGTTAAAAATAAACTAAGCTATGCATATACCAATGTCACATCCAGACTCAGAGTTGTGATGTGAGTCCCTAATTCTGGTAGCAGTCCTATGGATCCTCAACTGGAAGGCTGTAGCTGAAGTGACTGTACACTGCTCAGCCATCGCACCACGTAAGTGAATAACTGGCATCATAAGGCTTTTCAGTTGGAAGCTGCCCATCTCCATCACTGATGTGGGCTCCAGCACAAAAACAAAATTTAAGGCAGGAGAGTGAGGAGGGGAGGGCAGAGAAAGCGGGGATTGAAAGAGCCTGGAGGAAATGAGAAAGCCTAATAGTAACAGAAGGGGAACCACAAAACACTCTTCATCAGTTTTATAATAAAATATAAATAAGCACATTGATTTAAAAAAACCCCACTGTTGCTGTCTTTTGAAAATTGAGACAACTACACTCTTTTGCATTAAAAGATGTTATCAGTCCAAAAGAGCAAGTATAGTCTTACACAACTAATATCTGCTAAAACGTACCTGACTGCATTGGAAATGTTGCAGTAGATTGGTATAGCAGAGAATAATGAACCGCTGCACCCCATTGAAATGTAATTACACAGCACTCTTGTTCTTAAACCTATAAGGTGAAAGAAAGATGAATAGTGAAAGTAAAAATCGCTGACCCTTCAAAGTTTAATTTACGTTATGCATTCCCTCGCCCTTCTGATAGGTTTTAGAAAGGTCATAATTTAGGGTATTTTGCAGTTGATAAATGATCTGTATGTTTGTATTCACACGCACTGATTGATTTGTTATAGCCAAAATATTGTTTCTATAACAACCTGCAGGTCCTTAACTAGGCAAACAGCAGATGAACAGGAATCCAAGTGGGAGGTGAAGCGAAATCCGATCCTGCTCAGAGGATGAGGAGCAGGAGGAGGAGGATGAGGAGGAGGTGGAAAGGGGGAGGAAGCAATTCAATGGCAGCAGGGAAGAGTACGGAAGTGAAGAGGGTGACAGCAATTTGCCTTGCTCTCTCCTTGCCCTCTTTTGCTGCTACTGCTCTCCCTCTCCTGAGTCTCCGTGGGTGCCCAGGGCCTGGTGTCTGCTGGCTTTGCAACTTGGATTGCTCCCAGGGTGCGAAGGGCTGCTGGGGCAATTTTCCCGCCTTTCCAGCCTTGGATGAGGCTCCTGTTTCCGGGCCCAGTTGATGCATTATGCATCAGGGCTGCCTGCAACTGACAGCCCCTCAGCCAGCGTCTACTTGAAAAGCAATGGTGCTAATCAAAGTCGACACATTTGAATGTCCAGACACACACACAGAGAAATTTACTAATCAAAAAGTGTATTTCCTAGGGCTGTCTCCAGAGAAATCCGCAGGAAGAAATTGGAATAATTTATTAGCTTACAAGTTTTCGTTGACAGTTAGCCCAAGGCTATTTATCTCTGTAATAGAGAACGTCTCCAATGTGGCAAAATTGACCAAATCAAACAGCTTTGATCAGAAAATGAATCTGGCAAGGCTGTCTGTCTGTGGGTCCCAGGGGAAAGGTGGGAAACAAACAAAAAGATTTAACAAGTGGTCAATAGGAGAAAGAGAGAGAGAGAATTTGCAGCCTGGAAAGTCAGAAGCCTGCAAAATCTTCACACGCAAACACGGAAATGAATTACCGGAGAAATAAATTATGTCTCACATCATAACATTTAACATTGTGCTTGTGCATAATCGGAGCTATGCAGCCCAATGTGATTCTTGCATTAAGGTAATGATAAATAACTGCAGGAGGGCGAAAATATCTTAACTTCTCCTCAAAGGAGAACAAAATGTGGAAGACTGTGTCTTCACAAGAGCTCTGGCACCTCCACTGTGGTCTATGCCTCCTGTCCCTTATTAATACCAGTTTTGACACCAAATGCCCAATGGCCTGAAGTACGTTGAACGCATGACAGACCACACCAAATCTTGTTCTAGGGGAACAGGCACACGTTTCAGCTGTTTCACTGCATAATACAGACTTGATATTGTCCATCTTTTTGTTGATCACTGAAGGCTCTTTAACTGTAAGACAATTCAAAGTAAGAGCTTTCGGGGATAAAAGACAAACTTGCAAGTGCAAAAGTTTCTTTGTAGAATAAATTAAGTTTACCTCCTCGAGGAAAGAAAACCTTTACCCATCAAAGATCATTTGACAGTAAAGGATATGGAAGGAAAAGTTTGGGATAGCAATTAGGAGCTTTTACTTTGCCACAGCTCTTCTGTTTTTATATCGTTTGGTGCTCATTATTTCTGGTCATCCATATGTAAAATGAGATAATAATAGCTAGGAATGAAAACCTCATACTTGTTTGGAATTAAACTGCTTTATGATCTTTAGGTATGTATGTTTCAGATGCTTATAGCATTACTACAATATATTTTCAATGTTACTGCTTCACAGAGAACAAAATGGCAACAGAACCAACTGCTGATTCCCTTCTGCTAAGAATCACATCTTTTCTTTCCAGGTAAGCAACGTGTTTATTTATTTAGGTTCTTGTGCCACTGGCTTTAAGCAGGAAAAGGTAGAAATAATGTTTCTCCCAGCCCCCATAATAAATGTTTATAGATTACGTGAAAGAAACAAAAGTGCAAGCACATCTTAACTTAATAACAAAAGATCAGCAATTTTGTTTTGTTTATATTGGTGAATTGAATAAGCAACCTGCAAACTGAACCACTCAAACAAGTTCAGATTGAAAGCACTCCAGATAGTAAACAGGCAGCCTAGTCAGATATCCAGCAGGAAACTGAAGGCGACAGGCTACCTTCTCACGTCTTTCTAGGCCATTTGATAGGACTGTAAGTCCTCACACCTGATCTGTATTGTTACTTGTGCTTAGAGAGATCAGTAGGGAATAGTCTGGGAATTTATTTATTTATCACTATTTGAGGTGATAAATTTATCACTATTTGAGGAGAAAAGAGAGGTTGGCCTCTTGAACATTGTTCGTCAGATTGAATTTTGAATGGTTTTGTATTGTTACATGAAATCTCAAACACAAGCTGTTTCTGTACTTCAAAAATGCAAGACATTGCACTGAGAACTCCAGATATTCATAGTTTGAAGATCGCTTAAGGACCTTAAAGATAACTCAGCTCCAGCCCTCTGTTGTGGGCAGGGCTGCCATCCACCAGCTCAGGCTGCCCAGGGCCCCATCCATCCTGGCCTTGAACACCTCCAGGGATGGGGCACCCACAGCTTCTCTGGGCAGCTGTGCCAGTGCCTCACCGCCCTCTGACTAAGAATTTCTTCCTAATAGCTAATTTACATCTCTTCTCTTTTACTTTAAAAACATTGCCCCTTTTCCTATCGCTATCAGACCATGTAAAATGTTGGATTCCCTCCTGTTTGTAAGCTCCCTTTAAGCACTGGAAGGCCACAATGAGATCGCCCTGGAACCTTCTCTTCTCCAGGCTGAACAAGCCCACCTCCCTCAGCCTTTCCTCACAGGAGAGGTGTTCCAGCCCTCTGATTATCCTTGTGGCCTCCTCTGGACCCACTTCAACATTTCGGCAGCCTTCATGTGCCGGGGGCCCCAGGCCTGGATGCAGTACTCCAGATGGGCCCTTACAACTGCAGAGTAGAGGGGGAAATCGCCTCCCTCTTCCTGCTGGCCACCTCTCTTCTAATGCAGCTCAGGGTACTGTTGGTCTTCTGGGCTGCAAGCACACACTGCTGGCTCACGTCCAGCTATTCATCCAGCAGAACCACAAAGTCCTTCTCCACAGGGCTGCTCTCAAAGAGCTCTTCTCCCAGTCTGTACATGCATCTGGGATTGCGCCAACCTAAGTGCAACACCTTGCACTTGGCCTTGTTGAACCTCATTATGTTCACATGGGCCCACTTCTCCAGCCTGTCCAGGTTCCTCTCTGGATGGAATCCCTTCCCTCTGTTGCGTCAGCATGGTGTCATCAGCAAATCTGCTGAAGGTACACTCCATCCCACTGTCTATACCATATATCCTACTTATAGAATAAATAAATACTGAAAAGGCTTAAGTAGAATTTCCATGTAACTTTTAAAATGTCAGCATTTTCATGTCTTGGCAATATAGAAAGCAGGATGGTGTAAATGGTAAAGCCAGAGACAGACCATGTTTCCAATCCCATCACTTCTACTGGCTCACTGTTTTACACTGTAAGTCTTCAAAAGTTTTCAGGACCCATGGAACATGAATATCTGAACTGCTGAGTTTGCACCATTGCAACAGAAACCAACACAGTCTTTAGACACTCCGCTACTCCTGTGAGATCTTGTGCCTCAAGTTGTCCACCTTGAATTTGCAGATCATTTTTAAAGTATTTCCCTTTGTGATTCTTCACTTTCATTTCCCTTTTTGTAAAATGAGACAACACACTTTAGAAGTTCTGGGTGCTACACAGAAAAAGAATTGTATTGGTCTTTATACAGCCCAATCTGAAAAACAGAAGTTTTTCCACTGGCTTCTGCAGAGGTTAAATTAAGACCTTTAAGAGTTAAGCAGTATTTTAAAAGTTGCAACAGAGATGGTACAGACTCTCTCCATATATATGTGATAGGATGGATGCACACTCTAGAGGAAAATGCAATAACACATGCGATGTTGTGATGAACCTCAGTACGTTTCAAGATACTCTGAAAGTACCATAGTACATCAGCATTCTGGTAAAAGCCAGGGACGGGATTCATTTGATCAACCACAGATGTGTGCCTCTGTTCTAGAGAAACTGGTTCATTTTAGGTATGAGTCATCTGATCGTAAAACAGTAGTCTAAAAGAGTCTGTATGAATTATAAGAAGAAATTGTGTTGATTAGGAGAGTTACAGGTATTCAAGAAGTAAATCATGAAAGTTACGCAAGTCTAGCTGAGTGGAACTAATTTATGCTGGGCTAAATCCAGACTCTACTGAAGGCAGTTGGATTCTCCTCTGTAGTTTCAGTGAGTAACAAATGGAATTTCCCTCAGTGCGTTCTTTCTTACTTCCCTCTTCAAACCTATATCTCCACTGTGGGAGTGGGAGGAATAACATCTCATAGCTGTAAAGCACATGCATAGCTAGAAGAGCTGTCTATCTCAAGAACAAAATTATATTTAGGGTTGAAATTCCCTGATGTACACTATTAATCACTTTGTTACAGTAGTTTGGAGTTCCAAGAGAATAAATCAGAGATGTACTAATGTAGTGTAGGAAACTTAACTTACACCTGTTAAGTTTTATGCTGCTTTGTGCACGACTGCGGATAAATTATTTGTATACAGCCTTAGGCTAATGGTTTCCGCAGCATGGTCCTGAGCAATAGCTGAAGTCACGTACTTGCTCAAAACTTGGCTGGTGGATACTCAAGGATATCTAAGGTTACTTCTGTAGCCAAGTATAGATATATAAATATGTGGAAAATTAGGACTATTTATGTGAATAGTTGCTAGGCATAGGACATATGAGGAGGAGCGGATTGGATGTAGAAGGATATGCAAAACAAATGAGGCACGGCTGCTACGCTGATAGCTGGAACAAGCTGATCCATCTGACTGTATCGGAGAAACAAGCAAGGAGTCTTAACCACCAAGCAGCTACTTTTCCTTTCAAAGGGCTCTTCTATAGCAGGAAGAGAAAGTGTGGGATCTGAGAAAGGAGAAGGAGAAGGAGAAGGAGAAGGAGAAGGAGAAGGAGAAGGAGAAGGAGAAGGAGAAGGAGAAGGAGAAGGAGAAGGAGAAGGAGAAGGAGAAGGAGAAAGAGAAGGAAAGAAAAGCATCCCAGTGCAGACATAGCAGAGAAGCTCTGGAATGGAGAATATAAGTCAGAGAAAAACTGGTAGATTTCTATTTTTCTGCTTTTTTTTCCCATGCAGAAACAGCTTCTCTTGTATAATCCAGATTGCAAGGATATTACTAAATGGCATGTTACAGAAAACAATACATAAAAGAAGCTTGTTCATCCTTTGCCACTTCTGACAGCTCTACCCTACCCAAAACTTACATAGTGCATTTCTCTGTGCGCCTCTGCTAGAAGTGGTAAGGCCAGGACAGCACTATAAGCTGCAATGTACAGAACGCTACTGACATCTTCTTCTTCTTCTTCTTCTTCTTCTTCTTCTTCTTCCTCTTCTTCTTCTTCTTCTTCTTTTTTTTTTTTGGTCACACTAGAAATGCACACTGCCAGATATCAGCCAAAATTTTCCCATTTGTCTCTTCTTTTTCTTAATGTGATTTATATGAATGCTTTTTCCTATTCCCTTCTGGGCTGAAGAAAAGGGAGAATTGTCTAAGGCTGAAGGTGTCTTCTTTCTCCACATAAAAAGTTGCATTTTTTTAACCTGCCTGTGCAGAGCTTGATGTTCCCTTTAGTTTGCAGATGAATGTTTCTTAGACATTGTAGTCTTTGGACTTATTCTATTTTATTAATATTCTGCCCCCTTCCTCACCCAAAGATATTAATCTTCATCAGGATGTCCTTGGTGCTTTGTCCCAGGCTCTTCTGCACACCATGAAGTGTCTAAGAGAACCTGGGCTGGATAATACTAGACCTTAGCAAAAAGGTTGGATGCTCTGTTAGGTGGTGGGGTTGGTAAGGCTTACCACTGCCTTTGCCTCACTTTTATTTTATTTTATTTTCCTTATTATTTTATTTCATTGAAGCCATCTCCAGAAATAATTTGTCTAAGTTTGTGCTGCTTTTAAGGAAAGAAAATTTGAATTTCTACCAGTTCCTTTCATTCTGATTTTACACAACAACATTGTCTAGGTAAAATGATAAATTATGGCAAATGTCTTAATTTATGGCTTGCTTTGATATACCTAAGACTGAGAGGTTTTTAGTACAGTATGTTTCCTCAATGTAAAACAAAAACACCATTGGAAAAAAGTAACTTACAAAATCCAAATCTGACAATTTTTGTGCTGGTTTCTAGCAGGGGACCTTCAAATAGACTTCAGTCAAAAATATTGTGATTAAACGCTGTACCACACCCAAATTAGCATATGTAGAATCCCTTATGCATACAGAAAGGGTCATTCCATGCATCCGAATTAGATTATCAGGAACCTAAAAGAATCAATGTATTCAAGGACTAGGTCACCAGCCAAATCCAGCGAGTGCAGAGAAAGCCACAATACATTTCAGGTGGCTCATCAGGGCAGACCTCTGCTTGGCTATTTCTTTCAAATAACATCTCTTTTGCTTTTATCACCCGTTGCCCTCTGTCAGGTCATGCAGCAAGGTCAAGTTGTTCTGATGGGTTAAATATGCTCACAGTGTAAATGTGTGTGTATTTTATTTTAATACTTCTTCGTGTATGTTATGTCATGTCAGATTGACACTGAGGTAGCCTGGGATTGAAGAGAGAGGATTTCTGAGGGAAAGTACTAGAGTGACATAGGAGTTAGTACAAGGCTTAGTCGCAACTTTGTGGACCTGTGGGACTCCAGAAAGTCTTCTTCCTTGCAAGAGTCTGAGCTGTTTTCCTACTCCGAATACTTCTTTTTGTCTTTCCTTTGTTACAGAGTTCAGGCCACTCCTACATATCCTAAGCAGGATTTCCAGACACTGTGAAGACACAGATTTTCAGAGATGCAGTGCCCAACTCCTCATGCATCAGTAGGATTTCCTATATGAAGGCTCTTGAAATTGAAATTTCCTTCCCTTCATAGCTCACTAAAGCATAAGTCTGACCTGTTTTTGGGCATGATATAAGACACAGACGCTGCGTAGGCTCCTGTCCTTCACAGAAGAGCACACTAGGGAACAAATCAGGGCAAACCCATTTTGGATCCAATGGCACAGCTGATCCTTTATGCTCTTCAGGACACAGAGCAGTGGGGAGGAACAGGCCTGCAGTGATGGGCAGAGCTTGAGTGCCTACAAGTATGAGAGTCCAGACTTGTTGGGAGAGAATTTTCCTTCTTGTTCACAGCAGAACAAGTACACAGGAGCTCACTGGATATTCCTTCAGTGTCATTCTGCAGGAAGATATTGCAGGCA
This sequence comes from Penelope pileata, assembly GCA_013396635.1. Taxonomy (NCBI): domain Eukaryota; kingdom Metazoa; phylum Chordata; class Aves; order Galliformes; family Cracidae; genus Penelope; species Penelope pileata. The sequence goes on from WBMW01006025.1 coordinate 705,222, forward strand.
GTTGCCTTTGGCTTAATTATCTCACCATGGACATCCACCACCTCTGAGATGCAGGTGCAGAGATATTTTGTAGGATTAGGAACAGATAGAATCATAGAATCACAGAATCATTAAAGCTGGAAAATACCTCTGAGATAATCTAGTCCGGCTGTCAGCACATCACTACCATGCCCACTAAAGTACGTCCCTCAGAGCTACATCTACATGTTTCTCGAACACCTCCAGGGACGGTGACTCCACCACTTCCCTGGGCAGCCCGTTCCACTGCCTGACTACTCTTTTGGAGAAGATGTTTTTCCTAATATCCAAACTGAACCTCTCCTGGTGCAACTTGAGGCCATTCCCTCTAGTCCTATCACTGTTATCTGGGAGAAGAGGCCACCCCCACCTCACCACAACCTCCTTTCATGTGTTGTAGAGAGGAATAAGGCCTTCCCTGAGCCTCTTCTTCTCCAGATTAAACAATCCCAGTTCCCTCAGCTGCTCCTAATAAGATTTGTGCTCCAGATCCCCCACCAGCTTCGTTGAACTTCTTCGGACACACTCCAGCACCTCAATGTCCTTTTGGTAGTGAGAGGTCCGAAACTGAACACAGTACTTAAGAAGCAGCCTCACCAGAGCTGAGTATAGGGGTACGATCACCTCCCTGGTCCTGCTGGCTGCACTATTTCTTGTACAAGCGAGTTTATAAAAGTTAGCCTTCTTGGCCACCTAGGCACACAGCNTTGTAGAGAGGAATAAGGCCTTCCCTGAGCCTCTTCTTCTCCAGATTAAACAATCCCAGTTCCCTCAGCTGCTCCTAATAAGATTTGTGCTCCAGATCCCCCACCAGCTTCGTTGAACTTCTTCGGACACACTCCAGCACCTCAATGTCCTTTTGGTAGTGAGAGGTCCGAAACTGAACACAGTACTTAAGAAGCAGCCTCACCAGAGCTGAGTATAGGGGTACGATCACCTCCCTGGTCCTGCTGGCTGCACTATTTCTTGTACAAGCGAGTTTATAAAAGTTAGCCTTCTTGGCCACCTAGGCACACAGCTGGCTCATGTTCAGCTTGCTGCTAATCAGCACCCCCAGATCCTTTTCCACCATGCAGCTTGCCAGCCACTCAGCTCCAAGCCTGTAGTGTTGCAAGGGGTTGTCAAGACCAAAGTGCAGGCCACCAGCTGGATTTAACTCCACTCGCCACCACTCTCTGGGCCTGGCCATCTGGCCTGTTTTTTACCCAGCAAAGAGTACACCTGTCCAAGCCATGGGCTGCCAGGGGAATACTGTGGGAGACAGAGTCAAAGGCTTTAACGAAGTCTACGTAGACTACATCAACAGCCTTTCCCTCAATACATACACACACAAGAGGTGAAGTACTCTGAGCAGGCACTCCTTCCTCACTGCATGGTTGTACCCATGGCATGTGTTTCAGTAGAATGAAAATTTATTTATTTCGCTTAACTTTTGGATTCTGTATGCTTATTTATTTGTTTACATTTGTTTCCACCTTTCATGTCGTTAATGTACTTCCACTTCATTAGCAAATGCACAGCCCTTCAGAGGCACTAATGTTATGTGAATGTTTTAATTTGTACTTTTAGCCTGCTTGCCTAAGCTGCTGCTCCAGGAGACATGCCAGGTGTTCAGGAAGCCATGTACCATTCTACCTCTGGCAAAGACTCCTAGACATGCTAGAACAGTGATATCTAAAGTAAGTTTAATTTCTTTCTTCATCAAAGTGTAATGAATAATATTTATGTACTGTCATCCTTTGCAAGGGCTACAGACTTCAGGCCCTCTGTGTTAACAGCTGTAAATGGCTTACATTCATATCTTCCACATGTAAAATACAATAAAATTTTTCTAGTGAGAATATTCCTTATAATAAAGAAATAGGACTTCTGTCTCATTTTGTTTTAAATTAAGATTTAAAATGCATTGTTTTTACATGAGCAAGACTTCTCCCAGATTTCTTATGCACCTCTGTGAGCAGATGCTTTCCGGGCAGTGTCTCTCTCAGACCTTTGGTCATTACCGTCCAATGTCACCCAGCTAACTATCACCACAGACTGGAAATCACTCATGAATCATGACTTCAGCAAGTCTCTAGGACCTCAGATCTCCTCTGACCTTAAGCACTCTCTTCAATGCCATTAAATAAATTAAATGTTTAAATTACCTATATTAGCTTTAATTGTATAATTATAGAGTCAACGAGAAATAAATCTATAAAGGGGAAACTCTAATCTTAAAAAGGACTTGCCCTCACTTCGAAGTGGATGAACATGCCAGTGGAAATGATAGTGACTATAGCCTCTGTAAGAAAGCCAGCTCATTTCAAGCTTTCCTTGACTATGGTCATGTAATAGAAATTAAAACAGAATGTGAGTCTGAGGGCAGGTTTCCTCATCTTATTTCAGTATTTTACAGTCATACACAAGAGAAGACAGCAGCTTTCCAGGTTTTTGTTGGGATGGGGTGGTAGGGAAAGCTTTCCTCTGAGATACGAATGTACTGCAAGCAGAGGTCAGGGAAGGTGAACAATAAATTGGAAAATTTTAGTACTAATAAAAATCTCTTAGAAAAGAATTGTTTTCAGTGTGAACATTGTAATTAGAAGATTAATTTCACTTAATTAAATTTAATTAAGTTTAATTATCTTAGCTTTAACTTAGTTTAACTCTGTCCTTTTACATATCCAACAGGTCTCACGTCTCCATTTACCTGTGGACTCTCGCATGAAGTAAAGGCAGTTGGGAAGATAATGTTATCCAGTTTCATAGTGCCTTGGCATTCAGTTTTAGGAGTCAGAATGAAGGCTCAGGAGTAAACTTGTCTCCTTCTGTAACAGGGCTCTAAGTGCAGGGGCACTTAGGATGAATGGAAAATCACACATAGGCAAAAGCAACTCGCGGGGACGTAACAGGAGTTGAGTCCTTCGCAATCTCTTGCCTGCAGCACAAGGCCATCTTTCAGGATGGTAGGAGCTATTGTTTCCCCTGTGCCTTCAGGCAGGCTGCAGAGCAGGAGAGCAAGCAGTGGGAGTGACATGGCTTGCGAGAGCAGGCAGCGATACCTCAGCCGTTTCCAAACAGTATTTGTCTTCAGTTTTCTGCTATTACGCTGGGGACATACTGCAGCTGCCCTCCATGTCTGAGTGGTTAATAAAGTTGATTTACACTGTTTATTTCTGTCAGGAGTCCATCAAGCATATTTTATTTTGCCTCTAGTAAGTCCCCAATTTGTTACTCTGTGGTCTGCTTCTCCAGACTCATCGATTCCATAAAAAGAAAAACATCATTACAGCATACAGCCAAAGTAGCCATTCAGAGAGGAAAGAAGACTATTCAATATTAGCACCTACTTGCAGTTAACTCTGTTTCTGTTGACACTACCCTTTCCACTTCCATTGCTAAAATGTATGTGGAAGGCATGTGCATCAAGCAACTCATGCTGATTACAGCGATTTCGACTAAAAAGTTGTGTGTGAGGTGCCACAGCTTGGTTGGCCAGTCAGTTCAAGTAAAAATTATGTGAGAGAAGTAAAAAAGCCTTCTTCCTTTTCCCAGAGTCATTTCATCTTTAGTTACAATTTTTCATGAAAGTGTTTCCTTTATTCACTTAGATCTGCTGCACTTTTTAGCTGATGTTCCTCCTTAGTGCCCAGCTTCCACCCTCCAGAAGAGTGGAAGAACACTCCCTGCAGAGGAAGAGGGAGATAAGTATCACTTCTTGCACCTGAAAAGCTGGGAATCAGGGGTGCCAAGACACTCTGTAGAAATAGTAAAGGAGAAACTGTTGTTTCCTCCACCCAGCAGCTCCTGGGAACGAAGAACACATTTTTATAAAGACAAACTGTCGTTGCATCAGATATACTGAAAAACAGATTGCAGAGAAGCTGGGATATGAATTGATTCTCATTGATTAAATTCTCATCTCAGTCTGCTGGAGTAGTGAGGAAGATCCAAAGGATCCTGTTGTGTGACAGGGCTACATAAATCCAAGGATTTATGTCAGAGCACCTCAGAAACATCCAGTTTTGGACATTCTAATTGAATATAAAACTAGTGCTGGTTTTCAAAGGAAACATTTGTTAAAGCCTCAGTTAATACTGCAGATCAGTGGTGGCTGCCCTCACTATTTCAAAAGTCTCCTCAGGAGTTCTGGGTAATGTTTCTAGCAAATGAGATTGTAAATAGAAAAGGAGAGGAGAGGAGAGGA
>WBMW01006025.1:710244-749206 GCA_013396635.1 Penelope pileata
CTCCGCTGCTCTCCTCTCCCTTCCTTTCCTCTCCTCTTCTTCCCCCTTCCTTTCCTCTCCCTTCCTTTCCTCTCCTCTCCCTTCCTCTCCTTCTTTTAATATCTGTACTAAAGTCCTTCATGTTATGCTATATTACATTATTTCCCAGCAAGTTATGAACTATGGTGCCAGCTGAAGATATTTACCTTATTTAAAGCCCTTATATTACTAGTCATAGAATGAAAATACTGAAGCCTTATTTGACCTTTCTAAAATTTGTTCTTCTTTCTGGATACAAGCTGAGAAGTAGAATGGAGAGCATGCATGAGTTTTTGGTATCCAGAACTATTTGCAATCTTGGAAAGGTTCAGTGTGTAAACTAAAGTTACTCTAGGGCAGCTCTATCTTGCACCACTGCTTACTTAACCAATCACCAAAAGCTCTCCTAGTGCTGGTACCTCCGCAGACTGCAGATTTTTCAGCACAAATTGGCTTTTCTTGAATGAATTTTCTAATGAATTAGACTTGAATAGATAAAATTTTTAAAAACTAAATAAAGGACGAGTTCTTTTTTTTTTTTTTAATATTTCTAAAAACATATTCAATGGAAAATGCATTTTTTAAAAAATAAAATAATGGGCCATAGGAATTGTGCTTTATGAGGAGACTTAAATTCTAATTAAAAAACTATACACCTGATTAGCCAAATGTATCAATTTGAAAAGCAGCATGCTCCAATCCTGCTCAGGTGCCACATGGCCCACCTGTTCCCTGGAGTTGGACATTCTTGTCATAGTTCATCCGCCCCCTTACATAACACCCCAGGATGCTTGTGACACATGGCCTTCCTTTGCTGGGAAGAGAGTTCCTGGTTCATCACATCTCATGCAAGGGCCAATTTATAGTTGGAAACATCATCATGAAACTTTGGTACAGCACAGCATAACTATCCTGCTTTCAGATGGACTAATTTGTGTCTCTGCTCAAAACCCTGTCTCCAATTCTTAATCAGAACAGAAATGTTGACCTGCTCTAACAAGTCAGTACCTTTTGTCCAATTATCAGAAACTGATGTCTTTTCCGTACCTTATTTCTAAAAATAACACACTGATTATAGCCCAGTCTGTATCAGCCTAATTTCTAGATCATATGTCTGATGGTATCTTTTATATAGTGGCACCATATAAGAATTCTACTACTACAGCCACAAAGACAGTCTTTCTAAGTCATTTTAAAGCCACTTTCTTCTTTTCCTTGGGGATACTTGCTATTCACAGTTTAATACATAAAAATCCCAAATATGTCTGTTTTCTTTTGCTTTTATTCGTATGCTCACACTTGGTTCATAAGACATGACAGATTACATTGCATCAAATTGCTTCAAGTGACATAGATGTTGTATTGGCTATGAGGGTACTGGAGGGAGAAAAAAAGAGAGATTGAGGAAAAATCCAGCAAACAGTTGTAGGGCAGATGGGGTGTTTCAAGCCAAAAGAAATCGGACTGGTAGCATCCAGGCCACTAGAGAGAGGGCAAAAGTGAAGGAGAATCTGTTTTCAGCACAGAATGATGTTTTCCAAGAAGGAAAATGACAGAGTGTGGGCAAAAAGCAGATGATCACAAGGGAGAAAAGCTGGAGGACAGACCAATGTATGAACGTTCATAGCTGAAAGGTAAAGAAAGAGGGGGGATGAGAAGGGATGTAGAGGAGAGTGAAACAGATGTACAGTGTGTAAATTTCAAAACTTTTCTAAGCAAACCAGGTTGATTGGGCTGTTCCCCCCTTTCACAAACTACTCATAATTGCAGTTTCAAATAGCTGTTTGACAAAGGTATGCTGGAAGATTTTTGACAGAACAGATACGTATTCTGGTCAGCAGGTACTCCTGCAAACGTGAAGCATTCAACCAACCCAAAATTCAAACCAGTCTCCAAAGACCACATTCCCTATTCAAAAGAGACAGGTTATGCTTCTGACATCACATCCACAGAAATGCTTACATAAAATTGTATACCTAATGAATCTTCTGAGGAAGCAAGAAAATAGTTGAAGTCATGAGTAATTTTGGATACATTCGTTTTTGAGTTCTCAATGGAAAAGAGCTTAAAAAAAGGTAAAAATAAATGTTTCCACTCACTTCCTCCTCACAATCCAGTCAGGAAGAATTAGAAATCCTAAGCTAGGCATCTAAGATTGGAGTTGTTTACAATCTCTATCTACTTCTGGAAATCCTGGCCAAAATGTTTTCTTAAAAGTGAATCATATTCTCCAAGAAAACAGGTACTTGGAGATCTAACGTTCTGTGAAACCTTATTGACAAAGGCAAAATATTTTGACCATAGTCAAAATGAGAGCATGTGATAAGAAATGTAAAGTAATGGGCTAATGCAATTTTTGGCCTTCAGGAGGAGCGAAACTTCCTGCTCCCAGTCGAACAACCTGGTAATTTGGAAGAGTATCCCTCCCCAAACCCCATTTATTTTGTATGACTCTGCATGTCTAGGTGATTGTTTAACCAATATTTGATTCTTTTTTCAAAGAACAGGCCTGTCTGCAAACAAAAAAGGGGGAAAGGAAGTGCCCGTGTGGTAAGAGATTTAGTGGAATTGTACCACATAACGTCAACATGGCATAGGCTGTAGGGCAGTGTTGTCAGGTGGTTGCCCCTTCCTTTGCATACACTTCCTCAGAGAGCTGAAAAGGCAAAAATTGCAAATGCATGGAACATAGTTTGACGACAATGATGAGGGGCCTGGCAAAATCCTAAAACTCTCAATGAAAATATAAATGTAAGTGGAATTCTATTTTTCTGTATTAAGTCCTTATTAGAGACCTCACCCAAGCATGGTAGGTCAAGGAGAAATAATCTCAAATTTGACTGTCCTCAGTTGTTGGGATAAATTAGACATTTGTGCTTCTCCACTTGCCACCACCTCATATCACAGAAGCGCTACAAAAGCCCGGTACTGTATCAATCAAGTCTTTTAGATTTGAACATGAAGATAGGCTCACGTATCATCACTGTTGAACAAATCCTCTACAGTTTGTCTGTCTCATGCTTCTACCCACTCCAGTAGTACCAGAGCAGTATATGCAAGTGTTTTATTTTTAAAGAGGAGTAACCAGGAAGATCGTACATCCTGAGTCTTATCAACATCGGCAAACTCTGGTCAAACTTTGGCAATGCAGAAATGTGGTGTATGGCCCACACTGGTAGTTGCACTGTTCCTCCCATTCAAAGTGAAAGAGGAACAAATGAAAGAGGTCCGAGGTGGGCTAAATAAGGAAGGCAAGGACAAAAGGAAGAATGTTTCTGAGGTTAACTTATCTTACTAATATGCTTTTCTTTGCTGTGGCATTCTTGGTGTCTCTGGTAAGCGAAACGCATGGAAGAGTTTTGTGCTTGTAGTGTTTGTTTATTCGGTTATTACTTTTCTTAATCTTTATCTTTCAAACAATGTTCGATTTATACATTTACTGAAGAGATGGCAGTTAATCTAAGTGGTCCACAAATCAGAAGTAAGAAATAAAGATGCTATTATGGTTTACAGTACACAAGTTTTCCAGGCTATTGTCTGAGCAATATTTAGTTTATTTTAGAAGAATAAACGTATCTTTGTAAGTAAAGGTCAGGCAGGAAGTGCCCTTGACTTGAAGGGTGTTATTTTAGTATAAATTATGGGGAAGAACTATAAATGCATGGACAAATACTAAGCATAAAATCAAGTTGATTGAGACAAGTTGAAAAAGTAATTTGCCATTAGAAGAAAAGCTTATGGCTGGTTTTGACAACTGCTGGAGAATGAAGAAACCTGTTTTTGCTATAACGTAAGAAAGCAGATTACCTGATTCTCCCTGAAGCTAATATCTAAATATATATGAAGATGTAGCCAAGACTCTGTGAAAATGTAATACAGTAATGGAACTCATTTGGGTGGCTTTGGCAAAAAGATTGTTCATTAATGTTATTGATGTACGCTGGAAGACATCTGATGTGAAGTTCATAATTGAAATGTTACAAACACTTTAGCATATGGATCCTTCACATTCACTTAATTGCCAGTTTAGTAATAATTTTATGTAATGAGGAATTATTAATAATACGTGAAATACTAAATTGACGTAAACACCAAAAAACGTAATATGACATCCACTGTGCAAAGGACGTTATAATTCCAGGTGTCTTTGTTACACTTTAAGTGAGGAATATAACTGGCCAAATTCATCTTTCAAAACTATTGACTTTATAAAGTTTTAATAATTTTTTATATAATTGTGTTTAAAGGTAAAGCTATTAATCAGATGTTCTTTTTCCTCAGTCTTAATATCCCTTATTAGCATCCAGTTATGACTTAAAACTTGACAAATGATCATTAACAAACTGCTTCACAGTTTTGTGGCACAAGTCCCACTATGAAATAAATCTCTATATGCTGTTTCTTTGATTATGTAGGCAGGTATCAATATTCTGTTCAGATAGTTGAGAAAAGGGAATCAAATTTGTCTCTCAGTGTCTTATTGGGACATGAGATCTTTTATCTCCAGCACACACACAAAAAATCTTCTGTAAGTTTGCAATTACTGAAAGTCAATATCTTATTGGTATGAGAAATGCGCTCTTCGAGGACAAATGCCCACAACACAGCTATCACCTCTGTTGCCACACAGAACAGATTGAGTAGGCACGGAGGATGTCAGGCACCTCCCCAGGTAGTCCTCGTCACGGCAGGATTGGCACACACTGATGTGGATACCAGTCAAGTGTGCAAGGCCACTCATTCACTGGGAGCCTTGTATGGTCTATGACTTCATTTTCCTGAGTCATTATGCTGACATATCTCATGGGCAACATCTTCAGTAAGGGAAAAGAGCCAATATGAGTTTTTACTCATACTGGTATAAATCAAGAGAAACCCCTCTGAAGTCAATGACTTTCTATATAAAATCATAAAAGGAAGAGGTAAACTGAAGCTATTAATGAACAGCAAAATAAAAACCAAATTCATTTTTCTTCAGGTTCTAAGTGAGAAACACAGGATTCGAAGTTCACCTGATGTGGGGGCTGTGAGAAACATACACTTCAGCATAAAAAATACATTGTGTGGTACATGTCCACTTCATAGTAGCCTTACTGAGAAGAACCTATGGGTCCTGGTGTGTGAAAAACTTAACATGAGACAGCAACGTGCTCTTGCATCTCAGAAGGCCAATGGTACCCTAGACTCCATCAGAAGACTGATGGACAGCAGGGAGAGGGAGGTGATGGCCCCTTTCTGCCCTGCCTTCGTGAGGCCCCATCTGGAGTACCATGTTCAGGTCTGGGGCCCTCAATACAGGAAAGATGTGCAGCTGTTGGAGAGGGTCCAGAGGATGCCACAAAGATGGTCAGAGGGCTGGAGCACCTCCCATACGATGACAGGCTGAGGGAGCTGGGCTTGTTCAGCCTGGAGTAGAGAAGGCTGTGGGGAGACTTCATTGCAGCCTTCCAGCATTTAAAGAAAGATTATAAACAGGAGGGAAATCAACTTTTCACAAGGGTAGACAGTGATTGGACAAGGGGGAATGGTTTTAAGCTGAAGGAGAGAAGAGTTAGATTAGATGTCGGGGAAGTTCTTTACTGAGAGACTGCTGAGGTGCTGGCACAGCTGCCCAGAGAGGCTGTGGATGCCCCAAGGCCAGGTTGGATGAAGCCCTGGGCAACCTGATCTAGTACCAGATCTGGAGGTTGGTGGCCCTGCCTGTGGCAGGGGGTTGAAACTTCATAGTCTTTGCGATCCCTTCCTACCCAGGCCATTCTGTGATTCTGTGATATACCTGAATGACCTTAGTCAGACTTATTGCACCAACTTTTATATTTTCTGCTGCTTTTTATAAAACTAACATCAGTGATGAACTTCTGCCAAAATTGAAAAATTTGAAGATCGGTTTATTTACTGGAAGAAAGAATTTTCCCGACATCATTTAAAGGAACAAGTTAACAAGCATGAAAAAGCTGGATTTTGTTGCTGTTTTTGATGGACTAAAAATTATTGAAGTTAATAATCTTTTGATAAAAGATAGGAAGGTCCCACTCAGTATCTAAGGAAAGGCCCATTCTAGGAGTTACTCTGATTGGTGAATCTTCGAAGGAGAACAGCTGCATGAAGAAAGTTGCAGGACTAAAGATTATTCATTATTTCATGCTTACTTTAACATACTTTAATCAAATCTTATCACAACATAAGAGTTTTAGTACTGCCATTACATTTTAAAACATGAAAGTATGAGATGAGATAAAAATAGCTGTTTTCTGATTTTCTACTTGGAAGAGTCTACTTAGAAATTACATGAACTACCTTCAACAGCAAAAGGACACATCCTTTGGAGAGATCATGTATATATGTTTTGTATGGGAGACAAAATGAGTTATTTGTATCTCATACTACAGCAAAGAATTTTTCAGGCTATGTAAAATGTCTCTGCTCTTTAGGTAATATAATTTCAGTGCTAGTAGATATGCTATAATTTGATGAATTACAATAATTACTATGTGCATAGTACTCTTCCCTTCTTGTTTTCACATTTGCAGATTTTTTTTCTGTGAAGCTCACTAATGGTTTGTGCTTTAACCAATTTAATACATCTTTTCTTACCGTATTTAGAAGCATTTGTTTATATAAAGAAATTGCTGTTGAACTGGCAAAAAGGATCTATTTTAATATTTTAATGATCAGCAAAATAGTACTGTAGAAAAACAAAGCATTACATATTCTGAGAAATGTTACAATAGAGTATCTTATTTCTTGTAAAACATATTAAACAACAGCAATCATTTTAGGCAAATGTTTATTTTATATTTGATCGCTAAGCAAGAGATGGTTTCATTCATCTTCATCTTTGCATTTTTAAGTCCACATAATTTTGTTCACACTGGAGCACTAAACTGAATGTTGATAATTTTTCTTTGTGCATGGTATTTAGTGAAAGACAAAGTATTTTCCTCTGTATATTTCTTTTCTTTTGGCACTGTATTTAGACATAGAAGCACGACATGCAGAGATGAGAAGCCTCTTGTCTTAGCATCTATATCAAAGTTAACAGCAGGAGATGGCAATAACATTCCTTCTCTCCTTGTGAAAGAGAACAGGAAGAATCAGAAAGAGTAAAAGGAAGCAGTCAATGAGCTGGAGAGGTGGAAATTCTGAAAAATCGTGTTCCAACATGGTTTGATTTCCTGGTAGTCTAGGATTACAGTCAATATTACTTATTCTGTGACGTTCTTCTCATTTCTAAATACTCTGCCCTTGACTGCAATATTTGTGTCCTAATTAAAATCAGAGGATGGTGTTCTTGCTTATATTAAGTAGTTCTTTGAACTCTAAGGAGTCCTGCTGAAATAAAATGTCAGCCCATACTGAGTTGTGACACTACAATCCAGCGAATTCCCTGCAGCCTGTTTTATCTTAAACACAGTTCTACAGAATATATTAAAGAAGTGCACAAAGTAAAAAATACGCACAACAAAAAGTAATAATTAAATGCTGTACACTTCAACTGTCTCATCAAGAAAAATTCTCTGAGATGACACAAGTGAGAGAGCAGACACAATTGTCTAAAAATGTAACATATAATAACTACAGTAGGAAAATACAAACTAGCAAGAATTAGTGATTAGGGATCCAGTCCTGAGGGTACCAAGCAATCTCAGATTTTATCTAAGACCAAGGAAACCCTAGGTGCTTGAACCTCTATGAAATATGCCCTAGACCACAAGGTAAAAAATTCATCTCCTAACAAACCAAAAACACTGAACATTATCCTTACAGAAAAGACTGTGACACTGGAAGGTTTTTTACATTAGAGCTGAGTGAACATTTTATTTGCTGAAAATTATTCTACAGATGTTACCTTTATTTCTCTGCAAACTGCCCACAAAGAGATAGTAACACTGTAAAATTCTCAGATGTACTTCTTATTCAAAATTAGTCACACACTTCTTGAGTGAATTTCCTCTTCAAAATCTGCTTTTGGTGAATATTTGAGCTTGCATTCACTTTTTCATGAGTTATTCATACTAATAAAGCTTGAGCACTCAAGTGTTCCTGGAAAGCAAACGTGAAAGCATTGCAAACATCATCTAATTGAAATCCACTTTCCACTTTGAGCAAATATTCGCAGAACATTTTTCCTACTATTCGCTTCGTTTTAGTTGACATTATGGGCTAAAATCTCACTGATGTGCACTAAAGAGAGACGTCACAGCAGAATCCTCTTCAATAATGCAGGTGCAATATTCCTGGAACAGGCAGGTCTCTTGAAGAGGCATAGCATGATTTAACCTGCTCTGTCCTTTTATTTTGTTCAGAGGGCAGCCTTTAAAGCATGCTGTTCAATGGCTAAGCGAACTCTTGAGTGTTTCAGCCACACATCAAAATATAAAAGCCCATGCTGTACCTTGCTGCAAGCTCCCCTTCAGAGCTAATCAATAAAGTTATTCATCTAGCTTCTTTCATAATTACCAGTGATCAGCTTATTGCTGGTGTAAGATAGACTTCTTCAGAACATATATTTGTTGCTGACGTGTGAGGTCACCATACAAGCAGTGACCAGTGGTGTGACTTCTTTTATATTTATACTGTATATAGATAGATAGATGCATCTACTGTCCCTGAATCATTTTGCTCTTTGGAAACAGGCAAAAGTGATCAGTATGGATCCACCCAACCTTTCTTTAGACTCTCACCTTCGACACTTTTTGGTACATCAGAAATCACATCCTCCTCAAGAACACTCTAAGGTCCATGGAGCAATAGGAACCTCCTGAGGGCAATTCTGACCTTGGGTGGTCAGAATTACTTTCTGCAAGTGCCCATCTTTACCCATTAAGGAGAAGGCAGCTCTATGGTTATAAAAAGCTCAATGTAAGTGTCTCAGAAAAGTGCTTGTGTTGAAAGGGACAAATCCAGCTCTCATCATCTCCAGTGTCAGATTCATAAGAATTCCTAAATTTCTACTATCAAACTCTCTTCTAAAATAATCATTGTTCTTGCATCCTCCTTTAGATGTAGAAAAGTCTAATGAGAATCCTTCTTTCATGCCAACAACTTCCTGCTACTTGGATTGTCTTTTAAACTTATCTCTTATTTATTCATTCCTCAGAGACAGTTATGCAAAGCACTGAAAGAAATGGCAGATATTACTGCTCCTTCAGAACCCTCAGAGAGAGAAAACAAGAAAAGTTTGATGCAAATTGCGCTAACATGTCTCAGTGTGAAGGCAGCATTGCTCATGTCACAATGGTTATCACCAGGTCATTTTCTTCTTAAAACTGGATTCACCAGGCTTCTCCCACAACCTGGTGAACACCATCTAATTGTTACTTTGTGCATGGCTCCTCTGTGTCTCTGCTCAGCCACTTAGATGAGTGTCACTATGTCTCTTCAGCTTGGTGCTACACACAAAACCAAGCCACTGGATGATACAGAACAGATAATTTGTATCTTTTTTGTAATCTTTAACAAAACAAATACATAAACTATGTATGTCATTTGTTTTTTTGTCAAAAAAATGTATGTACTATGCATACAGTAATATTCATGTTTAGTGTAGTACAACTTTGTGGGTACCAACATGTTTTTATTGATACATTCCTGTTATTGCCTCAAGTGTGTCTCTTGACTACATGCAAATAATAAAAAATCCTTGCTGGAATAGTTTTTCTTTCAGCATGACATTTCTTATCTCAAAGAACCTTCTTCAACAAGGCTTTGAGACATGGAATTGGATCCATCTCTAGCAGTTTTTTTTTTTTCTTTTAATTTCTAACTACTAAGTGCATAAAAATAGTTTTCTGCATACTAAATTGTGGCACCTAGTCATTTTCTTACAGTTAAAATAAAGCACTACAGCTTGGATTTTACGTCCAATGGTCACACCATAAGAATACAATTCATTCACTAATTAAATGCCCACTACCTCTATCACTAGCGCCTGCCAACTTTGAATTTATATTGCAAAGAACTTTCATTTTATATGATGCATAGAAAAGAAGGTGGTGGGGGAGGGGGGCAAGAATATTAATACCTAAGGAGTGGTTTCCTTAAGGTCAGGAGCACCTCAATCTGCACGACAGATACAGCTGCTAGAAACAGAAAGGAAACTCTAAGGCTTGTAGGAATGGGTTAACCATACAAACATTAGCTCTGACTTTATATGTCGTGAATTGTTGATTGACATGCTTTTGATGCTACTGTGTTATTACTGGTTTATTGCCCTATTGGATGGGGGCAGAAAGGCATGTCATTGTTACATGGCTTATTCTTGAAGTGTTCATAAAGCCAGATTAGGCCATGTTCTCATTATGCTTGCTCCTCCTTTGCAGCAGAGCTACATACTATTGTTCCTAGATATGTGTCAAAATTTATATGAGTATTTATTTTAACAGCAAATTGCAGTTTTCCTCCATCCTTGCTACCCCCATATATTATAAACATACCTTATCTTGCTATGATTTTTGGAGGCCGTTTTTGTATTTATAATTGTTTGGTAGACTTAGAATGTGTAACAATGGATAACCGTGCAACGCATTAAATACTTACGGGTATGTTGTGCCTTCTGTTATAATATAAAATCCATCTATTCTGGTTGATGGGTTTTAACCTCACACAGAATACTTTAAACTCCATTTGGACTTGTGCCTACAATCACCTTAGCAAAGTCTCTTAAGTAACTGCGCACAGCCTAATTAGTATGCATTATCAATTAACAAACTTAATAGCCGGCAGATTGATTAGATCCTCTGTTGCAGGGGCAGAGCTGAAGCGAAACAGAATGAAAAATCATTGCACGCATACACTGCTGCTTTGTTATTTTCTCAGCTCCCCTCCTCCTCCTCCACATTCCTTTAATTAATGCATACATATGGTTCTGAATATCTTGTAAACTAGAGCTTGCTCTAACTCTTTAATAAAACTCACTGGTAGATGAGAGAGCCATAGTCCATGCCTTATTTATTTCTGGCTGAAAACATAACCATTTGTTTTCACCCAGGTCTTTCCCCTTGAAATGGTGCAAGTTTCAGAGATCTGCTGCTTATAAGCCGCTTGTTTTCACAGTGATGGCATTGATAGGGAAAAACATGTAAGCTGGAGGTATGCACATCACTTCAGATATCCTGTATCTAAGAAGATTCGGGCATCACGTGGATTGCATAACACAAGGTGTATTCCACAATTACTGTCAAAAAAAAAAAAAAAAAAGAAAGAAAGAAAGAAAAAAAGAAAAAAAATAGCACAAAACACTCTAGACCATTTTACATATTCTGTTCTATCAATGAGCTGGAAAACAAGAACACAGGAGAAAAACTCCTCTTGTTTGGATAGCAGAGATCAGGTAAAAAAAATTTACAAATAAATTTTAGATAAAATACCGGTGCTAGACAGGATTTGCATTTTTAAGAATTTGATTCAATCCCCTCAAAGACTGTGGAAAACAGCACTGAAGACTATCATTTGCTGCCTTGCAGGGGTGGCAAGATCTACCCTTGGGCAAAGCCTGTTAAGCTCTATGTGCTGGGAAGGAAAGTGATGCTCACTGTGTGATGTCAGCACTAACAGCAAATTGCAGAGTTTAATAACTACTTAGCATTTATACAGCATTTACATATGCAAATCACTGAAGGAACATTAGCAGATTAATCCACACAACAGAGCAGATTCTGTAACAACATCCACAATTACTGATAGAGTTAGTCCCATCAAGGTGCAAAACAACTTTCCCAAGATCATAAAATACACTTTTGTTAAGATCTAGATCAGCACTCAGGGCTCCCTGACTCCCACATCTTTATCCTTTAGCAAGGGTTTACTGACACACACTTTCAGCTTTTTATTAACCTCAGAATCGAGCACAGAACCGTACAACTACATGGCTGAGGTTGGAAGAGATCTCTGGAGGTCTACTGATCCAGCCTCTTGCTCAGCTAACATCAGTTATCCAAAAGGAGGGTAATGCAGTTAAAATGCCTTGCAGGGTGACTTCTTCACTGAGCAGTTACATCTAAAGAAGGTGATGGATATAGCCCCATCTTTATAAAAGCACCCCAAAGGACTGAATTCCCTTGTTAAGAAACTGGCATCAGTTAAGGGTGATGTGCCAAACTTCATTTTTCTTTGCCAAATGAGAGGTCAAGCATGCTGTTAGGGACTCAGTGAGACATTCTGACAGTACCTCGGTGTCTTAGTTTCTAACAGAAGTTACGCTTCTCGTAGTGTCTAATATGAAGCTATGTTGTGGCCTCAGAGATACTGATAACATCCTGGCAGTGTTGAACGAAGCCGAGGACATAACTCACTTCCACATTCCTCTGCCAGTGAAATAGTTAAGGGAGGCATAACGAGCTGGGAACTGGGAGGGGACAGGACCAGGGCAGCTGACCCAAATTGACCAAAGAGCTATTCCATCCCATATAACATCATGTGATTGGTTTGTTGGGTTTCCGGGTGCTCTTCGTTACGGAAGGGGCTAGCCAGGAGGAAGGGTCGTCACTGGCTGTAAGCCCTTGCTCTGCGTATCCTCTTTGTATATATAGATATAGATATAGATATATAGATATAGATATATGTACTGTTATTTCTTTTGTTCTCTTTACTATTTTAGTAAATAGCTTTTATCTCAACCCACGCATTTTACTGCATATCTCTCTACCTCTCTCCCCCATCCCATTTGGGGAGGGAGGAGGGTGAGTGAATAACTGTGTGGAACTCAGCTATCTGCTGAGTCAAACCACGACACTCGGCAAGAGGAGAGATGCTGCATGTCAGAGAATTGGGGTCATCCTACTTCCAGAAAAGCAGGAGCTCCCAGGCCCTGCTAAGCTTAGGCCTGGAGACTCTGCCTTTCTCAAATGTTGGCACTTAGAGTTTCTGCTGCACCACTGTCCTGTGGCAAGGTACTTAAGATCTTTCTATGTGTGTTTTCCACTCCAACTCCATAAGCTAAATAAGATCATCATTTTTTGTGCTGTGAGTATGTTCTCCCAAACAGGCAAACCAAAAGAGGCCAACAACGTGTGAAAGCAACCACTGCTCTGTATTGCCTCTGCAATCTGTCACTATGCCTTAATACTCCCTTTTTCCCCCACTCCAAAAAGGCAAACACAAAGGGATAATGACTGTTATTACTCCTATGTGAAAACAAATCTATATGATTTAAATAAACCTTAACTAAAGATACAGTGTCCCCCTTCCATCTCCTGATGATATCACTTGGGTTTTATACAAAGGATCACATACAGTTGTAACCAGATCTACTATTCTCTAACCGAAATAAATCAGACACTTTCCATTTCCATGCATATTCTACCTCTTCTTAATCTTTTCCATTTACATCAACTGGCCTTCTACTACTGTAATAGAAGTGACTTTTGAAAAACCACACAAAAATACTGCTAGGCATTTTGATCTTTAAATTCCTCAATTCTTTTTTAAATTGCAAGAATTACAGAGATACAGAAATGTATTTCAAAAGATTTAACACTGTAAATAAGCTTCTAAAGAAATCTGAAATAGAACAGAAATCTGAAATCTGAATAGAATCTCAAATATCAAGGATATAACTTCCCCCTGAAAAAGGCTGCCTTCATTAAAAAAAAAATTCTTTAAGCAATAAGAAGACTGAAATTCCTTTGAGTCCAGGTAAGAATGGAGCATTAATTAACTGCCAGAAAATGGTCTCTCAACACTGCGGTAAGAAATATGCCTCTAATTCTCATTATGTGACCCAAGAGAGGGGTATTAGGTCTGTAACCAGTGAAACTAAAATGTGAAAACTTTTTTTTTTAATGATTGGGCAAGAGGTGAATAATCACCTACTATCAAAGTATTCTCTTTCTCTAGATTAGCAGTGGCTCCATACAGCCCCTTCATCCTCGCCTAAAGCTTACAGTACTCTGTTTAAGACAGATCACTTTATGCAGCATATGATTTCTGAAAAAGTAAAAGGAACATAAAAATGCAACAAATTGGCTAACACAAATAAGTCAGTGCAGCAACTTTCTAATACCTCTCTGGGTACTGTTACAGTTGTTTTTCCACACTTCTATAGCTGTTCTACAGCACTCTTTGGTTGTTGTAATTACAGTTGCATTATTCAATACATTCCATTTACTCTCCGTGTAATGCCAGATCCTTCAAAGACTCTCAATTTAGACTGGAATTTCTTCTTCTTCAACTCAAGTCTATCTCAAACAGTTCTAAAATAATTAATCTCCCAAGAACTGTATATACTTTAATGCCAGACAACGCCTTTGAAATAATTAAAAATGTGTGGGATTACTATTGTCCTAGGCTGCACTTTGTCCATTCATTAGATATTCCTTCATGAGGTGTCTGAAAATTAGCACAGTATTCAAGTAGCCTCTGCCAGGCTGGAAGCGCTGGTGCCCAATGCAATTTTGTACCTCATTCCTTCAATTCAAAATATATTTTGCCCCTTCTTTTCCAAGTGGCACTTAAGAAAACAAAGCAATGAATAAAAATATTGTTATGCTTTATCTTTCTACTTATACTCCTTATGAGACTGCTGCAAATGATGTATCACTTCACTGGTAGGAGCTGGCCCTTTCCAGGGCTGGCTGTGCTAAATGTTCTTTATCTCCTTCTTTATAGTAGGTACCACCATGTACCACGTCTTAGTTTTCCAGTTCAGGAAGAATTACTTTACCTATATATAATAATGTTACTATTCATATTCCTATTCCCAATAAAGGACAAGATTACATTGACTCATATCTTCTTATATTTTTAGGGATTTATCATGCAAAAGAAGTAACTGGACATCCTTTAATATGGACATTACCAAACTTGACAGGATAAACAACAACGTGTTCTCACAGATCTGAGAGCAGACACACAGCATATTGCAAAATGATTTATCTACATTTCAAGGACGCTTTACTACATTTGTATTAGTTTATGTCCAATGTTTAAAATATTGGATTACTCATCTGCCACGAACTTAATGGTACCAGTATTTTAAGCCCAATTTTTCAAAGCGACTAGTAATTCTGTCTATTTAACATTTGGAAGCAGCCCAAATTTCAGAGTAGATGTTCAGCACTTTCTGAAAATCAGTCCATTTTATGCACCAAATGAAATTATTTTTGCATTTCTCATGGTGAATTTGTTATAGCTTCTATCTAAGAAAATACACGTTGAGGGGAAGAGGGGAGAAGAGAACAGAGAAAATTAGCAAAACCACAAGCAGACAACGTTAGTGAAACTCACAACTGGCTCACGATTTATTGTAATTCTAGAAATTTTTCCTGAAAACTTGTAAAATGTGTTTCACATTCAAGAATCAACTTGCAACCTCAGACAATCCAGTTAGACTGGTCTTACGAGATTGTTCTTCTCTTCGGAGTACTATCAGGCAGCTGCAACAATGTTCAAGGAGTAAACTGCAATGAGAGTAATGTCTACCTCTAAAACTGAAGAGGAACCATGGTCTGGTTTTCAACACTGTGCTAGGGCTTGACCATTTGAAGAAAAAGCCACCAAATCATTACTTAATTTGCAGAAGTTCTGGGACATGTCAATGTCAATCAACATTGGCTCCTGCATCCCTTTCAACGTTGGCTTTCAAAGGAGCAGAGGAAGCCCAGCTATCCAAGTCAGCAGAGGCAGCTCACTCCACAGGCCGTCCTCTCCTGCCATTCCCCAAGACAACAAACTATAAACCAGCTACGGTTTCATAATGAAGCCTCAGCACTCCCCATGCAGCTGTCTTTCCAGACCTCTGAGATGCACAGACTTCTCCCCTTGCTACAGCAACAGCAAGCAATTTCAAGCAATTGCACTGACAGACGAATGGGCCCTATGACGATGATGGCTCACTATAGGAACCTGCTCCCACAGATGAGATCAGAGCTCCTTCTCACTTCAGCAAGCTGTGTGTGGGACAGCTGCCTTTGTGCCCCAGTGAGGGCGTTAGGCAGGGGTGTTGCACTGGGACTGTGGGTGCCATGGAGCAGCAGGAACCTGGACTTGCAATGTGCTGTGTGGTCATGGCCCTGCTGTAGTAAAAGTGGAAATACAGTAGACATGAGGGGTTTTAGTAGATCTACTGCTACTGTTGTAGCACAGAGAAAGTCAGACTTGGAATAAACTTAATGCAGTAACACATCTAACCCTAATGGGGCAGGAAGATGTCGGGTACTTATAAACAGCAATCCTACATTATTGCTGTTGCCATTATCATGGCGTGAAAAAAATTGGAAAATTGTATCTTAAAACTTCCCAGTCTAAACTCCCTTATCTCAAAAGCATGTTCAGGCCATAAGATCATAACTGAAAAGGCTAGAACAAAGGTTTCCTCTGCAAATTAAATCTTCCTCCTTTATCAAAATACATTATGATACAGATGTTAATTACATGGTAACATACTCATTTCTACAGGAGGTCTCACTCAATGTGCTGAATGCGTGGTTGTTCATTATTTCTTTTATTCTCATCACTCATCTGTGACTTCTTATATTATTTACTATAAACTATCCAAACCCAGCACTGAATACACTATTATTAATTTCCTTCTGAGCTTCTTCTGCAATCTTCCTATAGCATTTTCTTTGAAATTTATGAACACGGATGAACCTATCTTTACAAAACCCCTGTGACACAAGGATGTGTGCTGATTTACATGTTATAGACAGAGGACAGAAAATGAGGATCGTGCATGTTGTTCCTCTGCTTGTGTGAGAGGAGATGCAGTCTGTCTCAGGGTACATGGTCTAAAGAAGTGAATGGGGCTGAGACCAGGGTCATGGTCCTATCCCTGCTTCTTCTCCTTCTGTGATGTTGCGAATAGATGAATTGGAGTCAGACAACAGCTTCATTCCTTCCCACTGCCTCATATAACTGCTCTGTGGACAAAAGGATTAAGTAGGGAAGCACTCATAAAAAGCAAAACAAATTCATAGTGGACAGACAGCTTTCTTCAGATGTTTTTAGAACATTTTGTGTGCTCAATTTTGTAAGATTTGTAAGTAATATTTATTTCACAATATGTTTTGTTCCACTAGACCTAACAGCAGAGTTTTATTGCTATAACCTTTTTTCTTCTCTCCCCAGACAGATTCCACTCTTCTGTTATTTCCCTCCTGCTTGGTGCAAGTTCTCTTCGCCTTCTTTCAGCACAGTTGAATAGGAGCACTTCCAGGTGGTGAATAATTCATATCTAGGAATCTCTAGTAGAGAATTCGCACCCGGTATCTGTACAAGAAACAGGAAATCACATCACCTCTTGACAGAAGAACTGCTTTAGAAATTATTGAGTTATTCTGACCATAACCCAAATGCACTGACTTTTTCCATAAGGAACTAGGAAATGCCACCCATTTAATTTTTTTTAATAGGGAGGCACAATCGATATTCTTCTCTCTCTTTCTGTGGAAGATCCTTTATTCATGATTCCAAGCCTAGCTAAATAATAGGTAGGCCAATGATTTATTTTTAATATGAAAATCTTCTTATCTATCGAATACTTTACCCCCACAAATGTCAAGTCATTTATTCAATTGTTAAGGTGACTGCTCATTTTCCATATTTTCAATGGAATTATTTCCACTTCAGTGCTAAAATATACTAAGCTTGAAGTAAATCAATTCCCTCCTTGTGCTAAAAATTAGCATAGCACAAACTAATCAATGCTATCAAACACTAGTGCAAAAGCTGTGACAATAACCGTATCAGTAGGGAAGTACATTGCTTATTATGCCAAACTGGGAAAAAAGCCTCATCAGTCACAAACCATCTTATTCACAAAAACACAGGGTTCTATTTTGTTTAGAAGTGGGCAAGCTTGTTCTGCATGCTCTTCAAAATACATCTGCTGTAATGACACAGGCCCCAGCTCGCAGCCTGCAAATTTCTGTGCAGCAGCACCTTCCCCATGCACTGACACACACAAATGCTTGGAAGTATTTATCAAGTAAGTGTGACAGCGGCAGGGAGCTTCAGTGTCCAGTCTCCAGCACGCACCCACCTTCACCTGGCAGAAGCCCTGCCAGAGCTGAGGAGAGGTGGGGTGATGATGGCTTTGTGCTGGAACAGGAGAGCACGGCCTAGCTGTCACTTCTGTTTCCAGCACCCCCTGTGACTAAGTACAGAGGCTCTGTCCCCTGCTCCTCCAGCTGCAGGCAGGGGTAAGTAAGTCCCTGCTGACTAACGGTGTTGTGGTGACAATCTGACCAATATAC
The DNA here is from genome assembly GCA_013396635.1 of Penelope pileata. Lineage (NCBI taxonomy): Eukaryota > Metazoa > Chordata > Aves > Galliformes > Cracidae > Penelope > Penelope pileata. The sequence continues at coordinate 728,457 of WBMW01006025.1, forward strand.
GTAAAGCATCCGGATGTGTGAGCATAGGGGTATAATGGAAAACCTGTATAATAGTTCATTAAGGCAGGGCTGCTTCCATGCCTGTCTAACAAGGCTGTCGGCAAGGATGGCAATTAGTGCCAGTGACTGGACCAAGACCACCAACTCGTTTCCTCTGGGCCCCCAAGCAGCCATCTGATGACAATAATTTTGGGTCTTTACCAGCGAGGGATGGACATGAACTGATGAGCTAGAAGGGAAAGGTTCTATGTTCCATTACTAATATCCTGAGCCATCCAGTCCTACTATAAAAATTCACTTTTATTAAAAGGTTATTTCTGTCACTTGCTCTACTATCGCTATCATTCTCTAGGAAAGAAATGATGAAATATCATTTTAAATGTTATAAATGCAATATTTAAACAGCTTTTTCTTTATTCCCTCAGAAAAAGTGCTTTGAAAAGATATCCCCTCCAGCACACGTTAGTTCTTAACAGGGGCCAACCTTTTTTAATCTCATAATTCCTCTTTCTTTGTAGAGGGAAGAACAGATCTGCAGCATTCTCTGCGAGGTTAAAGGTTGTATTTCTTGAGGTCTTACAGGGCTTTTCTTTATTTATACTTAATAAATTGTCACACACAAATAGAAGTTACTGAAGTATGTGGATATTGATTTCTAGTAATATAGTGACATTGACATAAAACTGATGTAATTTTAATAGTAATATCTTACATTCATAATAACATTTTCTGTCCAAGAAGGGAAACAAAATGCTTTCAGGGATCACCTGCCTGTTGCGAAATGGCTTGAGAAAGATACCTCTCTGTGACTCAGCCATTCACAGCTACAGGCATCTACCACCGCCCAGAAGAAACTGTAGATGTTAGAGTTGTTAAAACTCTGGAGCTGACACCCATACACTTTAACCAAATCTTCTCTAAGAATAACACTTTGCTCCCTTCTCCCTGTGGAAGTGATGAATGCAAGTTGGCAGGACTTGGCATTACACACTCTTCTGCAGACAGGACTTTCCCTAACAATATGCATGGATTTCTATTACATCATGATTCAGCAGAAAATGGTACCATCAGGACAACTTGTACAGCTAAGATTATTGGAGTAGACCAAGGGAATGAAACACACAGCTTTCGTTAAAATCAATTAGATCACCTTAAAAATTTGGTCAAAGTGTTTTCCTTCAAGTCACTGGCCTAGGCCAGTTCTCTGTAAACCACAAATTAGTGCATGACCTGCGGAAGAAGGGGTGGTGGAGTACAAAAAGAACAACCATAAAACAGACTACAGCAAGTTTGTATTTCTCTACATGACAAAGGACCTTACCTCATGACAAGAATAGACCTGCATCCCACAAAAATACAATATATTGCGTAGCATAATTAGTCTACCTCTGACTTGGCTGTATTTTGCATGCTGAGGTGCTGTTCTCTACTTATGCAGAATACCAAGGTACTAATTCTTTTGGGAGTTTCTGTTAAGGGGCACAATAACAGCATAGAAGTGAGTTTTTAAAGAAAATTTTAGATAAAATTTTTCTCAGGCCAACTACCACTATTGCTGAGGAAAGCCACAGTTTTACAATTATTAATGTTGCTAAGTAGGAGTAAAATCCTTGAAATGTGAATCTAATTTACTGCAGAGCTCTAAGATATAGTTAAGTCACCATGGTAATGAACATGCTAATGTCTGTTTTTTTAAATGAACTTAAACTGATGACTCTGATTGTGAAAGAATAAAATTGTTCTCTTCAGGAAAAAATGATAGTAGCATTAAATCAAGTGTCTAATACAAAAATATAATTTTACAGAGTCTTCCAATATAAATGTCGTTAGATATGATCTGCAAAGTGCAGCAGTCCCCTTCGGGCTTGATTGAGGCACTGTGAGGTTTGCTATTCACCTGATTTGGAGCACTGTAAGAGCTCCAAATATGTATATGTATACAGGTAAGGAAAGGTTATCTATTCTGGTGCCATGAGTATGAATACAAATGCTTCTTCTGTTTTTCACAGACTTGATCCATAGCAAAATTTCACTGTTTTCATTAATACGCACAGCTTATCAGGCTCCAGATGACTAGAAAGCATGTCAGCAAATAATTCTGCCTGGCACAAACTTCCTGCGTCTACCAAAGCCCAAATCCTATCTGCAACAAAGTGAGCTTTTTCCAGTTACGCAACTCCCCCCTTTTTAAATTTTTTAGTGCACATGCCTGGGTAAAAACATCATCAGAGCCCTTGTTCCACAATGGACCCGATTTACCCTGACTGGCCTCAAGCAGGACAACAGCTCATTTGTGGTCTCTTGGGCATTGTGGCGTTAAGGCAAAATTTGATTAACTATTGGGTTTCACATAGGCAGTTCCCACTGCCATCAGGGCAATTAACAGGCTACAGCGCAGTGGAGCCTGGTAGTCTTGGAGAGAACATGCAAGAAAGGATCATGCTTGCTCTGTGGGTGTATGAAATTCACCCACTTGCTGTGCTAACTGCTCAGTGCCTATCTCAGACCCTAAACTCACTCACCAGGGGAAGATTATTAACGTTTATGTGATTATTTACATGACAGACAAAAGTAGAGAACAGGTAAGTATGACAGAAAGAGCTACCGAGTGAACATGTAGCTAATCAATGCATGTGAGCAGATTTACCATGCTTATTCATAAATGTGTAAATGTTGTAAGTAATGAACACACAAAATGCGAACACACTCATTTATCTACTTATGAAGAATCAATTATTTTCTTATCATTTTCTCTATTCCAGCCCACACTGCAGAGGATCATTTTGTCTTACTTCACTGAAACTATAATAAATCTTCAATACAGTACTAAATCTAACAAATTACTACAAATCATGCAGTATTCTTTATTTTCTTATGTAAAAAGGACATTTGCAGGACCAAAGCTCCAAAGCAACCCACTGCTTGCCTCTTAGATCAAGTCCATTTCATTTTATCAATTCATTACTTCTTGCAAATAAAATTACTTCCTTCGATGTTTTTGAAATACACTTTTTCTGATTTCTCTGCATTCATACAAATATTTTCACAGAATTAGGATACCAAACCTAAACCTGCTCCCTGTTAAATAAGAGTTAGTTTTCTAATTTAATTTATTGTAAGTAGGATTGAAGCACTTGCAGTGCTTCACGTAGTATTAGACTCAATCTAATCTGCTTTGCTATGTATTTGAAGACCTGCTGCCCTGCAAATCTGTCTATAAATCTAAACCAGATTGATGGAGCCTACTTTGGTCTATTTCAAGAAGATTTTAAAACATGAATACCCAGATTCACTAGAAAAAGAAAAATTTGTAAGAATCTGATACAATGAAATAATCTGTTAATATTTCTTAATGAAGAATTTTAATTTGAAATGAAACAGATAATAACAAAAGTCATGCACCTGAACAAAGTCATGGTTATTCCTCTGGTGCCTGTACATCTATCCACACAGATGCTCCTATAACACAAGAAAATCTCATTGTCTCCTTCCTTCTATCTCCTCTGTGTTGCAAAGACTTTTCTTTTATGATTTTGGATACAGTATGGTTCCTGGTAGAAGAACTCAGGTAGATCTTAGTGAAATAAATGGATTTCATAGTTTCATCTAAAAGCTTTTTGGGTATCCTGATCTCTTCTACAGTCATAAGCCAGCAGCTACACTACCTTTGTCTTCCGTATAACATGTTTTTTCTCTGAAGGTAGCAGTTCCAGGAGAAAGAAATTTCCAGTGGAGCTTGCACAAGGATGCCTAGCATTGAGGCTGATCTCACACACACCAGTACATTGCATATCCCATTACAGCAGTAGAAGTTATTTTCAGAAACATATCCAGGAGGAGTGCGCTTGAGCCAGGAATAAATCGTTCAGTCTGTCCAGAACTGATAGGAGTGGAAGGGGTTTGGGACAAGCACTATCCCCAGGGCAGTTCATCTGATTGTGCAGGGATGTGTCTACACGTGTGGATGTGTAATTAATTTAAACACTGAAGAAAGTTGAATTCTGCTCTTCCACAGCATTCTTGCTTTAGCAATGAAGGCAAATTAAGAAGTGGCATCTTTTCCTGACACTGGTGGCGTGCTCCCACCTCTAATGTCACCATTGGCCATCTCGATAGTTGTGCCAGTACAGCTGTTAGCAGATAGCTATGATGGTAGACACAAACCAAAGGCTTCAAGCCCATAGTCACCCACACAGCTTTTGTAGTAACTGTATGTGAGAGAATCTAAGTCCTCAAAGGTTTCAGCTACATAAAACTATTGTGGCTATTCAGATAAAAAGGGATCTGACCATAACACCATTTACATTTATCTGTTGCAATAGTGGAAAAACTCGCTAAAATACAAAACAAGGAGGGAAGAAATACATTTAAGAAGTTTAAAATAAAATGAGTAATAAACCCATAAATGTGAGTGAAAAATTCTTGTCTAATTTGAGCACAAATTGTTTATTTTTTCTTTTCACTTTTTCATTGCAATCTTTTATACAAACATAATTTCCAAGAGCTCCTCCTGGAACTATCAGCTGTCTACCAGTTTCCTCTCTTGAAAGTTTGTGCAGTGTTCAACGAAGTGTTCGGCTACTCATGAAGTACCTGCTGGATCTCTGTTGTTTACAGCCTCATATTCCAAGGGAAACAGGCACAGGGTTTAATTCCCTGGATATGGCAGGCTGTAATTCAGAGGAAGTACGGAGGCAATATACAAGCTGCAAGGCTGGTTATATGGACACAGGAGCAATTCCAGCCACACCAGAATGAGGTCTTAGACACAAACTTCAGACTTGTAAATAGGAAAGCAACTATTCATCCATTTGAGAAGCAAGTCTACATAGCAAATTATAAGTCTCTTTTTTTTTAAGTCTCTTTTTTAACCATAAGTTAAAAAAAGAAAATATATTTCTAGTACTATTTCCTTCAAAATAAAGAAAACAGTTCTCATTGCATATAAATTCATATTCACAGCGGCATTATTGTTTTTGAGAATAATTTAAAATGTAACCTGGAGGTATGCCTTCTTCTGCCTTTGTGCCTAAGATAGCAACAGCAGCACCTGAACCTGAAGTTCTCTGCAGTCAGTCCCTAGTCTAGTCAATCTGAGTAAGAATAATATAAGACACAATCCACCACAGGTTTCATTCTTGAAGGCACTAACAAGCCTGCACTAAAAACTGTGCAATGGGGCCTTCAGTGCAACTGTTTCCTGAAATACACAAGGTTAAACTAGAATTGATAGATTGGCCAATATCTCAGTATTACTGTTGTCCCATGACAATCACACAAGAACCTTCTTAAGAACAGATAGCATGCATCGTATCATGTAATATCAAAGAAATGATGCTTGTCTACTAGAATTCATCTCTAGTTTTTAAAATCCTTTACCACTTTTTAAGATTATATTGCTAAGATATTGTATGTACAAAATTTTTGGCCAATTGATTGCCTAATTTCTATGTAGGTTGCTCTGCAAGTAGTGTCTTCTATTTATTTCCATGGAAACCACAACAGTTACAAAGAGCACAATGACACTATTTGACAGAGCAAATTCTCAGCTACAAAACTATTTTGCAACATAGTCACCACCATTAGCTATGCATTTTTTGCCAGTGAACCTGCACACTGTGCTCATAAAAATCTATGCCAGCGGAGGTGACACACTGTTTCACAGTTGCTACGATGGCGTCATAGCTAGGAAAACATCACCCACGCAGTCCATCTTTCACTGGCTTGAACAGACAGAAGTCAGAATGTGCCAAATCCAGACTATATGGTGGGCATGGTAGGATAGTCCAACCAAGATTGGAAATGTGCTTCAAGGTCTTCAAACTGGTATGGGGCCTGGCATAATTGTGTTCCGAGAGAAATGTTGTCTTCTTCTCTGGCCTGACTCTGGAAGTTTGAGCCTTCAGCTTAGTTAGCGTCATGATGTAGTGGCCAGAGTTGACGGTTTGTCCGGGTTTCAGAAAATCCATAAGAATTACTCCTTTCCTATCCCAAAAGACAGTGCACATCACTTCACCCACTGAGGGTAATCTGCCAACTTGCGCAGAAGAGCTGATCGAGATGCTCAGCTGTACATGGCCATCCAGAATGTGGCTTGTCTTTCACGTTGCTGTCACCACTGCTGAAGAACATCACCCACCTCCTCACTGTGTTGACATCCACTGTTTGGGCTCCACAAGCACTCAGCAAGGATTGACAAATGTCAATGGCTGCCATTTTTTCTGCATGGAGGAATTCAATTCCACCCCTTTGCTTCATCCTCACTTTCATGTCAGACGCCATTTGGTCAGGTTGCCCCTCTGCTGCCATTTGTCCCACGGCAACAAAATGGAGCAGAATATTGGTGGGAAGGTTCAACCTCTGCTGCCATACCACCAACATCTGCCTCTGATGTTGTCAGCAAGTGTAATAAAATAGGAGGAATTACTTTCAGAATAGATCTCATAATATGGGAAAGAAGAAAACAGAATAATTTTCACAATAATGATGAAAGAACTCCAAGAAGATCTTTCATGAACAGAAGACAAGTCTAAAATTTTTCAAATGCCTTAATAAACTGTCTGAATTTACTGTATTGCTGCAAAATAAACCTAGCTTTAAACACTTTTATAGCTCCTGTTTATGAGAATACAGAATAAATCAAGTCTGCTAAGTATTTTCTCACCCATTTCTTTCTTTCTTTCCTTTTTTTTTTTCCTTTGGTGTCTGAACAGGTATGTGTACAAAGATACATTCAGTCTTACTGCAGCGATTACAAGTTTCCTGGGATTGTCCATTTGCACAACACGCTGTATACTGCAGGATTAAATATTAATAGGCCTTCTGCACTCTACAGTTTGCATACATGAACTTACATTTCTATGTGATTCATCCAAAAATATGAAGAAATAGGTAATGAAATATATATCTTTGCTAGTAATTTTCAATCACAAGAGCACTTCAACAAATTTATTTTACACATACTGCTCTGGAATTTTTCTACACACATGCAAGTTGCTATTTGCTCTGGTGAATCTTAGTATCTTCCCTCACAGTACGCCTGACCAGACACAAAAAACATGTAATTCTGAAAGAAGCACTCAAAGATTTGGGAAGACACCTTCCTTCAGTCTGTTGTCACTCTCATCTCAGGCTGAGATATTGTTATCATTGCTCTGGACTTAACTCAGTTTGACAGTAGCTACATTTGTGTATGTTGATCTTTACTTCTTCTGGTTAAAGTTTGGGACTTGTGACTCTGCTTATTTTGATTTGATTGTCCTTGCACAATGTGCCAAGTCTGGCTTCACTTCTGTTTGGAGTGCCAGCAGAAGACTCAAGCTCTGATGAATACCTCATCAAGTTGACAGTAAGATGGTGAATGGCTCCAGGAAGAGCATCAGTTTTGCACTATTCTGCTTAACAGTGCTGGATTTCATGCCAATAAGTGGATGATAAAGGCTTCTGGTTTTGCATATTATAATATGAATCAAATTATTCTGCATGCTTAATAGGCCATTGAGAACTTGTTTTTCTTTTACTTCCTGGTGAGAATGTGGCAAATTCCATTTTTCTGTCAGCTTTAAGGAACAGAACCTCTTTACTTGCTCAACCTGTTCATTTCCATTCAGTAATGCTGCTGTCAACTGTCATCTGCAGCGCCTGAGTCTGCACTGGCTTCAGCCACTTACTTCTAGCATTACCAGTGCAAGAAACCACAGACACAGCAATAAGGATGTCATCAGCATACTTGAGATTACAACATCTCCTTCTGCCAATGTTAATACCACTATGGTAACCATCAACAGCAATACACATTATTATTTCTGTATAAATATTGAACAGATGTGACAGCCTTGTCAAACTCCTTTTCTGGTGTCCAACCACTCCGTTATACCTTTTGCTGTTTTGACTACTCTTCTCTGGCCTTGAAAAGAGATGGCACAAGTTGACCATCTACACAGGAAAGCATTTTTGTAGCACTTACTACTGGTCCATATTTCTATTTAATATACTAAACTAACACTTTTTTTATACAGTTGCTAAAATATAACTGCAATATCATCACCTCTATTTTTTCCATAACTGTGTGATTAAAATCAATGCAGTCCATGCAAATTCTCAGCAGTGTAACCAAGATCAGGATGCAGCCCATATACTACTAGTGCTCCTACCATAGCCAATACCTTGCTGACTCTGCTTTGGCCTTTTTTTTAACCTATAAGCAACTTTCTTGAAAGATAAACAAAAAATGAAAATTGTGTCACAACTCTTGTTTAACACTTTATGTACATTAACCTCATTAATCTTTCCCCTTAATTTTATGCCCTAAGAATGTTCTTGCAGCTTAGAAGAAACTAAGATCACATAGACTGGGAAAATAAATGTTATTTGCTGTTCTTTTTAAGAAGAGTTCACAGCACTTCACCTAGGGGAGATAGCTGGGGAACCATAAATTAGAAGAGGGAGTTAACTTATCCCAAGACTGGGTCAACAGGAGGATGAGAAATAGGCAGAAACAACCTAATGCAATTTTCCACCCATTTTCCTGCTCAACCACATACCATTCAAAAAAACATGAGAAGGTTATTCAACAGCTAATTGTGTAGGCATTAGCCTTTAAACCAGAGCAAAGCAACTCAGAGAACCTGGGGAACCAGCTGCTGAATTCTGCTTCACCTTCACAAGAACAGGTTTTCTCTCCAAGGGGTGCAGAAGAAGCAAGACAACTGCTAATAGCTTTACTCTCTAAAATTTACTCAATATGTGCTGGAAAAGGGAGTCTAACCATGTTCTGGTGTGAAACTCTTGAAGAACCCAGAGTTTCAACTAGAATTCTCTTTTTTCATTCTGAATGGACATCTGTGGCTTGTGAAATTGTCACCTTATAAGAAATGTGCAGCAGATTCGGTGGTGCTTGGTCCTCCACAGACAGGAGAAGGTGAGAACTGAATCCAAGGGCTACATATAGATGTTCTACCCTGAGCTAAGAGTTATGCTTTGCTGAGTCTAATATAAGTGTTTTATGTGGAAGAAGAGATAGGCAGACAGTATACCCTCTCTATTGTTAAATCAATAATGTTGTTGTGTGCTGCCCAAATCCAGCTTCAGGTCTGCTTTTTTTCATCTCTAGGTCTAATCAATAAACAAAAGGTGAAGAGGAAAAGCACAAACAATAGTTTGGAAGCAGCTTTTAATCTCATTGATAACGTTCTCTTTAATTCGGATGGCATCAGATCCTTAAAAGAAAATTCTGGAGATATTTTCTGGCAACCATAAAACTCAACTTCATTCTGAAAAGTACTCAACATTTATAATTCTTGCCCTCCATATATAAAAGCAACTACAAGCTTCTGAGTTGAAGAACAAAATTATCTTTGTTTTACTAGTATCCCATTCATATGTACTTACGCAAGTATTTGACACGTTGGAGCTTTGTTTCCTTGGAGAAAGCTCTAAGGAGTCATTTACTGTAGCTTCAAGACTTGATGAGTCATTACATGATAATGCTTGATACAAAGGACAAAACCACAAGTTCTAAGAGTACAAGTTCTAAGAGTACTACAGAGTTTGAGTGGTCATATTCAAGCATCAGCTGGACACTGCTGGAAAGAAAATAGGATTGTTTTGCTGTTTTTAAAAGATGACTATTATTCTATTGCTTTGCCTGGCATTTTTTTGGTTTTTTGTTTTCCTTCAGTGACTCCTAAGAGCCTTACATAACTCACAGACCATATGCTCTTCAATATTAAATACATTCAGAAAGGTAGTTATGAAGAGTACTTATAAAATGGGAATAAAGGAAAAAAGCAAAAAAAAAAAATCCATCCTGAATTCAAATATGTATGCAGCCATTTATTTTAGAAATCTCACTACAGCCCAAGACAGGATAAAGACAGGGACTTTTAACATATGTGACAATATCACTTTGGAAAAAATGTCTAAACATGCTACTTCAATTGTAGCTTTGCAAAACCAAAGACAAAGCATGTATGATCAGGTTAATTTCTGCATTTGGACAGTTCTTTGGCATAGTCTAATACAGGAGAGCAAGAGACTCTCGTTATCTTTCAGCCGAGAGCAACAATAATAACCATCACTATACTGCATGCTAGACTCCCTGCAGGTCAGAGGCTCACACTACTTCACAAAGACAAATTAATTAAGAAAGATACCCCAGCAGCAGGTATTTAGAACTTGTTTCAGCCCAGCCTTGATTTAAGCATCTTGCAGCTCCTCGCTCACCGTATTCTTATTTGACCAAGTGTGACCAAGGAGAGCATATCCAACAGTCTGCAGGTCCTGGTTAGCTTTTAGCAAAACTAGTTTCTCTGAAGCTAATGGGACCACTCAGATCGTCAAAAGGTACACAACAAGTGTTCTCTGCAACATGTTCTTTGAGAAGCAGTAAACAGGTTGGACAACAGGCTGGAGACCACATTAAGGAAGTCACTTACTGTGCAATGTGTTCAAAAGATGTCAGGTGAAGAAAAGTCCCCTTGTGGGTCACATCCAAAACCTTTCTAGGCTACAGGTGGCTACGGATTGCACTAGCAGACCTCGATATAACAAAAACTACATCGTTTAGTTGTTGACAGAATAATTACATATTTCAGTGGAATAAAGGTCAATCTATATGTAATATTTAATACAGTTCAAACTTGGGTTGGCTGAACCTAGTGGAGATGCAGATTTTCCAAATCTCTAAGGTTAATATTTCATAATTCCCACTTCTGATGCTTAAAGAAAGTAAAACACCCTACTCTCCAGCCAAATGAAAGCCTATGCTATTTATCAAGCTTAGGAGATAAAGCCATTGTTGCATTTGAAAAAAGTAAAACTTCAGATTGTGTACTGTAGCATCCAGGATTAAATCTTCTGAAAATGAGCCCTCTGATACCTCAGGCTTCGGACAATTCTATATACAGTATATATTACCTTTAGGTTTTCACTACACGTTACGCCTATACTTTTTTCTTATTTTTCCTCAGATTTTTTCCCCTCTACTTCCTTCTTTATCCCTTTTCCCTCCTTCTCTCCCTCTACAACTTCCACACCCCCAAGATATCTTCCACCATCCCTCCTACTCCTTTTACAGAATCTCCAATGCAGAATGTGGACACGTAAAATTTACATTTCAGTTAAACTTCCAAGCTCGCGGCATCTGAATGGATTTGTATAGACAGAATGCCACTACACCATTCCCTTTGCAGTCATGGTTTAAAATGGTGACATCAGGATCAGTGGGACAATTCCCCCTACATCAATGTGTTAAGAGGATTATAAAGCTTATGTTTGTTCCCTGCTATCTTTTTCTTTTTGTTCTCTGTAAATAAAATATGAGAGGAACTTCCTTAATTTTCACATCAGCATTTGCAGCTCAGGACTCCATTAATGCACCCCTCTCCCCGCTGCTGTTCTGTGCCCTAGTTTGCAGTCAGTTCATTCTGCACTGATGTATATTTCATTGCCCAAGGCTTAATTTTGATTTATTGTCCATCCATAAATTAGAAAAATATGCTCTGGAATTCCATCCCGCTGAAAAGCTGTGCCTGATGTCAGGGGACTGGGTGATATTTAAGATGTCAGAAATACATATTGGATTAGTGTGCTTTGTTTCCCCACAACAGCAGGTGTTTAATCATAGCTGATGGCTGAAGTTAAATGCATTAGGACAGGATCAGCCAAGAAGATGGAGTTTTTCTAAACCATACAAACTCCAGATAAATAACTCAAAACTAATTGTGTGTCCACATCTTAGATACATTTTTATTTACTTTAATACATTAAACAATGAAAATAGCCCTTGGCATTTAACTCCCCATTTAAGATGCATACAGATCTTTGACGCTAATGAGTAAGTGGCTTTTGCACACTATTACACTGTCCCTTCTTGGCTCTTTGATGGCTCAAGATATTTTCAAAAGGAAATAATACAACTAAGAAAGAAACAAAGAGGGATAAAGCTGCTATAGGGCTGATACACTGCTTTTTGAGGTTGGGGGGTAATTCCCATAGAAAATTAAAGACAGGAATTTAAAAAAATTTGATTTACTGTAACAGGACCCTAAATAACACATTACACATTCTGCACCCAAAGGCTCTCTTGAATTTTGTTTTTCTAATGCTGATTTTTGTTTGTTGCAGTTAAGCTTGCTGCTCTGTTTATGTTAATGAGAAGTCTCTGTGTATAGAAAAATGATCAGGCCTGGTCTTGAGCAATTTAGCTGGAGGCCGAAGAGAAGACGCTTAGGAGAGCAAACATTTTCAAGGTCAACCGGTGAACTGTAACAAGCCAGTGAGATTCATGGCAAGAATTGTATATTTTGACACAACAGCGATTTGATTAAAAGAGAAAGTAATGGGTTTAAACAGTCGCTATGAGGATGTAGCCAGACTTTGTTAGCTTTTCGCAAATTACTTAACAGAGCAGTGATGGAACTGGAAATAGGGCTGTTTTGTGTAAGGTAAAGAAAAGAGGCTTACCTTTGAAACAGCAATAATAAAGGATGCTAATCTTTCGTGTTAAATATATTTTACTTCGTTCACCTTGCAATGATTCCTAGGAAGTCTAGCACATTATAAACATTCTAGACATTTATCATAAAGTCAACAAGTTTTAAGTTTTCTGATATTAAAAAATGAGATGCATTTATAAAACCCCTGTCTGCCACAAATAAGTAATAATTTAAACATATAAGACCCTTCTCACAAACACTTCCAAAAGGAGGACAATGGGAGCTATTTTTCACTTCATATCCTGTACAAAGAAACTGAGGCAGAGAGGCTACCAGCTTGCTTTGACTTGTGCAAGATGTGTTAGTCAGAGAGATGAGTATGGTACAGGGTCCCATTTCCTAGTCTTCAGATTCTTGGCCTGATTTATCTAAGATACAGTTTAAGCACGATCTTGTAGTTTAACATCTAATTACTCAAATTAAATCCAGCCACATCTTTCAAACCTTTGCTGTAGCTGTATCCCACCCAACTAATGAGAGAATATAGTGCCCCCAAAAAGACCGTGATTTATTATACTATGCCTCTTTTCTCTCCCTGTTTCAAAGATATTTAAACATAATTTAGAAACCATATTCCAAGTGCAACACTTTATCTTAAAACAAAGTGAACTTTGGTTCAGGAGGTATGAGCCCTTGACCCAGAAGAGGCTTCCTTCCACTGGGAGACGGCACCCTGCCTCCAAGCAGAGGCCTCCCAGAGTCTGAACCCCCCACAGAACAGCAGAATGTTATGTGTAAATAACATTCTGAATTTTTCATCAGACTGGATGTTTTGAAATTACAGCTGCAGCAATTGTCCACCAGAGACTCTTTCTCTAACAAAAAAATATCCTTTCCTTTTCCTATCAGGCTGGCACCTACTGCTGTTCTTGGCTTAGCTTCTTTGTGCACACAGAGGTTGAGTGATTAAAAACAGTATAGTTGTTTTAAAAAACAACACCACTAAACAGAAAAAAATACTCTGAATAATGAAAGACTGAAGACTGAGTAGGCACAAGGATCTTCTGAGGCATAGAAACTGCAAGAGAGGATCACAGAAGCGGGAAATCAGAAATGATTGAACATGACTGCAGACCCCAGAAACACTACTTCTGTGGCTACAGTTTGTATTTCAGAACTCGCTTAGGAAAATTTATTGTGCTTTCTTGATCGGCACTGCTTGAGCCCCCAGAGCTAGGTGTGACATAAAGCTGCGAGGTAAATCTTCTTGGCTGGATTAAGCCCTTCCCAGGACACTGCCATCTAAATAGGGTAGTCCTGCCTTGCTGGACACCTTGCGTCAGCACTGGGACCTCAGATTGTTCCTCTAACCTGTTTGGAAACCAATGCTCTTGATAGTCAGCTGGGTCACTGAGTCGATCCAACTCTCTGTGAGACTAGAGGACTGCTACCAGCTGCCCTGGGAGCTGGTGGAACATGTCGCTGGGGCTGGGACAGAGGGCAGCACTGAGAGGAGCAGCAGGCTGAGCACAGACCAGCTTCTCTGACATTACCTTTGACTTTGGTTCTGATGCTCAAGCATGGTTTCAAGGTTTGTTCTCTTTTGTTCTAATGCACAAGACGAAGATGAGAAAAATTTGTTAAGGATTAAGACTTGGAAGGAAATCATCAAGTAATACGGCTTCAGTTTGCTCTAAAACTGTCCAGTTAGAATTAGTGTGATGTTGTAGCTGCCCTCAGCTGGCAGGATTTGCTAATAAATCCCCTCTGTACTAAGGCTGAATGAGGTTGAACTCACACTGTTTGCAAGGATTCTGTAGAGGGAGAAAATGTTTTCTACTTTGAAGACATTAAATTTCCGGTCCTGTGCTGTTTATTCAGTCAAAAATTCCACTGAATATTCCCAGCAACTAAGAGCTTAAGGGTATGGCCCTAACTCACATTCCCTGGGAGTGCTAGAAAATGTAATTCACAAATTTAAATGCAACACAAATTTTTAGTCAAAGGAGCAGTAATTCTGACTGGAAACTGGGAGGCAGAGGCTAGTGGGAAACCATTTTTAAAAATATAGAAATATTAAATCACAGTTTATCTCTAGGGAAAAAAAACACCAACAATATGGCAATCAACAACTTTCAAATAACTAGTTAGTTTTTAAAAAACTAACAACAATAAAACTGAATGCCAGTAAGATTTGCCCAAGGAAGATTCTAATATATCCCTCATGCAGCTCATGCAAACTACATCCACCTTTACCTTACCCTCACATTCAACCTTTCCCAATTTAATGCCAGCTGAAACAGTAAGTCCTTTAACCTCTACACCTCACAATATTCTACCCCTCAGTATACATAATGATTTCCCTCAATTGCCACCAATCTTGAAAAACATTTTCCAAGGGAAGATTTTGGGTTGAATAGACTATTTATCAGGGTCACAGTTCCCGAGTTCTCAGCTTTCCTGTGGACTCCTTGTGTGACCTTGAACAAGTCACCACACTTCCATTTCCATCTCTGAACAAAGGGTATCATCCTTACTTATCTCTCAGGGGTCTTGTGTGTCTTAATCAATCAATATTTTTCATGGCATTTTGAGATCCACAGATAATTAGGGATCCTCTGACAATAAAAGATAAGTATTGTACACAACTCATGGGCTGTCTTTCCTCCTAGTGTCTGGTATACCAGCGGGACTGATGAATACCTTGTACAGACTTTTTATTGTACATTGAAAAGAAAATAACACTAAAAAGAAACCATACAAGTTTCCCAAACATTTCTCCTGTGTGGTTATCTAAGATGCCCTATGAAGAAAAATAGAAATTCTGACAAGCTCTGACCTCTAATTCCACCTGTAGAGTTAAAACAACAAAAGAGAAGTGGTTTATCATTTTGAAAAGGAAGCACAGAAAGTTTGGCCATGCTGGAAGTCTAATGCTAAACTTAAAGGTGATTGATCAAGTTTTTCAGGAAGCCTGTCAATTAAATTATCTCAAATAGTAGTATCGTACACTTCTTTGGGGGGAATACACAGGGAGGGTCCCACACTGTGTGGTCAGACACTATGTGTTTCAGTGAGATCTGTAATTAAATGATAAATGATATTGTGGTCTGCAATGTTTCCACTTGCCCTAGTAATAAATCATTGGGACATTGAAATGTCCTAGGGTTTGCTGCTAGCAGGCCTGCTTCTCCTTTTACGTATGTTGCAGAACTTTGAACTGTGAATTTTCTCATCTGCATCAGGTACTTTACATTTCACATGCATAAAATAAGGACAAAGTTTGATATGCAGACTTACCCAGGCAATATTTATCCTGTTGAATTGTAGCTGCACACTTTGTGTTGTAGGGTCAGCATGGGACAGAGGTCCTGGACAACTCACAGAGAAAACAAAGAAAGTACTTTTGACTTGTCATATATCACTTCACATCATAGTGCCACATTTATTTGTTACTGAAAATATACCTCAAAAGGACAAAATATTATCTGTGTTTTCTTTCTGAAGTTGTATACATCTGTAGACTGCAACAAAAATATTTTTTTTTTCAAAATAAAAAAGGAATCTGGATTCCAGCTAAGCTGAGACAATAAAAGTCAAATCTTTATTCTAGCCCTAGGCAAAACTACGTTCTTTATAGCTAACTGGGCAATCTCTCTATTTGGAATAACTGAATTTAATAACAATAACAATGATGATAATAAAGTCATATCTATTATTCCAGACTGAAAATGAAGAAATGACTGCAGATAATGAAAAGTAAGATACGTATTTTTCTCTATCAGCTTGAAAATTATAGTAATAATGAGCTGTTTAAATTATCAAAAGAAGCTCATCACTTTCTGGATATGTCTCTAGTCACATTTGCAAGCTTCTAAATGTTTAGTAACTAATTGGTCTTTCATATTTTCTAGTGGCACAAACACAACTTTGGATTTTATTTTAAGCTATTCCTACTGATACAGACACGGCAGGACTAAGATTAAGCAGTTCACAAGCACGCATATCACTGTTCCAAAATGCAAGTGCCTAAAAGGAAAAGGCAGCTAGGATAATCACATGCTTGAGGTTTCTCTTGCTGCAGCTCCTGTCACTACCTTCACTCTTAAGGCTGCTGCTTTTGCCATCTTCAGTAGTACCAGCAAAAGTGTGGTACGGGACCCCCACTTTGATGTTCAACACATTAGAAAGACTTAAGTTTTGGCACACAAAATACTAGGCTCTGATCCTGCCAGACAACTGAATCAGTGGAACAGAGTTAAAAAACATCCACTGATGGTTAATTGATTTATTCATTAACAAGTACCAAACAAAGCCCAAACTTTGATGGAGTTATAATCCAATTTATCATTTACTCTATTTTAATATCTATAAATATGTGTGTTTTGTTGGTCTCATATTTTCAAAGCGGGGCCTTTGTTCCACCATACTTCCGCTGACTATAGACATGAACTACCGTCATCTCTGCAGTGGTTAATTGTCTGTTTTCAGATCATGAATGCATGAGTGTAGCAGAACGCATTTGGCCTCATGGATGCAAGTCTTCCAAAATTTCAGCTGAAAGCAGATTAAATATGCATACTTTGAGAGTTTTGTCACAAGTTCAGAATTCAGACCAAATTTATGGGTAGTGTAAATATTCAACTTGAGCCAAAAAATGAAGTTTTTAATAGAAAACTTAAATCATTAAGTTTTGATCACAATCAAGCCACATCTTCCAAGGCTGACAGATGATTTTCCCAAACTAAAATTTGGCAAAATCTGATGGGTTATGGTTGAATTTTATTTTCACTTTGCTATCACTCTTTAGAACAGAGATTCAAACAACATAAAGAAATGGAAATCCTTGCAAACAGGAATGAATAGTAAATTAAAAATGTAATGTTTCATGCACCTCTGGTTTTGCCTGACAGATATATAACAATTTCAAAGGAGAATTTATAGTAATTCAACTAAAGATTACAGAGAAAACACTATTCTCCACACCACCTCTACACAGCGCACAAATCCAATCTTCATTTCTAAGCTTGAGAGAGGGGAATGCCTTCTCAGAGTCAGGCAACTCTAGAGTAAGTTGGGAATGCAGAAGTCAATAAGGAGTACAGATCCGTCTACAGAGTTGACCTTTAACTTCTGTTTTTGGCAATTTTGCTAATCAAAATCAGAACATCTATGTTGCATAAATGCAAATGTATGGTCCTCAAACATCTGCTTTATCCAGAAAACGTACTAGACTCATTTAATCATACTTAGTATATAGACCTGATCAAAGGATTTTGACTCTTTTTTTTATCTCTATACTGGTTGTTTTAATTTCTTTAATTCCACTTTAAGTAGATATTGTGAAGAATCTCAAATACCAACAAGGGCAAAGAGGGTGGTCAGAGGCATGGAATTGCTTCCATACAAAGGCATTTCAGCTTGGAAAAGAGAAAGCTGAAAGCTGAATACAAAACAACAAACAGGATTAGACAATTCAAATACCAGGCAGTAGGTTAAGCCAAAGTACCATTTTGCAGAGCATGAACATAATCTGCAAACAAGCTGTTAGGAAGGCTCCAAGTATATATGTTTTTAAAAGGCGATTAGTCACATTTATGGTGGATATATCTACCAAATACAGTATTCCAATACAGCTGAGTTACTAAAAACTGACTGCCAAGAAGAAGAGAGATCACAATGCTTGCCTTTAAGCTTTCCATGAGCAGATGTACCCAGCCACTACTGGTGAGTAAACTCACCAGACAGATCTTTCATCCAGTTCTCATGTATTTTAGCTAATCTAATTTGCTTTGTAAACCAGAAATGTCCTGAATCCGTAAAGTTTACAATACTGGACCAAATTAATTGTAAGAGCTCAGAGTAAGCTTTTGCAAACTGACCAAATGCCCCACAGAGTTGCTTTGACAGAGCCATGATTCAGTTCTTCCCACCAGATTACAGAAGTAAATGGGAGCTGAGATGTCTCTGCTGTGAATGCTCTTCTCATGTTCTTCAGGAAAACACACTACAGGTGGTCACTCTGCCATTGCATATTATGCACAATATCAATGAACTGTGAAGGCAAAATAAGCCTGACCTGCATCCTGTGACTTGTTTTAGGGCTGCTTTCGCTGTAGCCCTTCTGGGCCCGCTGTAAAACTGATCTGCAGTCTCTGTTGTCCTCCCACTAACCTCAGGATTAGCTCTGAGGTCATCTGTACCTGCTGTGCTCTGCTGACATCACAGGAACAGTGAGGATTTCCATTACATAGACACCAGGTTCTGGGTGCCTCTGTAACTCAGTGAATGATTTTGTACAGTCAACCTGCACTACAGCTATTTGTGCTGCAAAAATAAAGACATTGGTTGGAAGGACATCAGCAGAAGTCTTGTCAGAGAATAAACAGGCCTGAATGTTATCCTATCGGAGGATATGTACTTGCTTCTATGTACAAAATACTCACAGCGCTTACTTACTGCTCAGTGCTCTCTTCTACTCTTTCTAATTATCATCACCAGGGCTGGGAACATCCAGAAGGGGGAAAGAGCTTGACCCAGACATGTGTACTCTCCCCAGCCTGGCTCCTGGCCCCTCTCCAGAGGTTTGCAGAAGGCTGAAGGGAAAAATAACATGGGGACTGACCCCGCCAGTTAGATGCAATGTATGGGGACATGTGGTCACATGGCCCATGGCTCAGTGGCTTCTTTCTCCCTATTTCTGTTTTTTATCATTACTCAGTTCAGCCACACGAGGCAAATTGCGTTTAATAAATTAGCCTAATGGATTCCGCAAGTGGTTGGTGAGCGGGGTGCTTCCTCCAGTTAAGGAAAACATTTATATTTGCTCTGCTTTTGCTTGTCTTGACGAGGAGGGTAAGCAGAGGGCAGGGGCAGTGGGGAGCGGGGAGGCCGGCGGCCATGCCTGGGGCCAGGGAGGCAGCTGAGGGAGGCCCAGCAGAGCCGCAGGGAGCTCAGGGCACCCGCGCCCTTTGTTTCCCTGCTGCTCGAGGGCAGCCCCGCGGCTGTGGTACCTACCGCGGCTTTCTGGGCAGGCAGCTCCCTCCCCTTCCCAGGGCTACACATTAAACTCTTCCAGAGGGGCCTCTTTAACAGCTCCCCATGAAATAATAATTCATTATGTCACTAGGAGGGAAGAAAGGGAGTGTAAGTGTCTTGATGGGATTAGTGGAAACCCCCACAGAGATGATTTAGGAGCCGTGATAATTCATTTAATAGGGGCCTGGGGTAAATTGCTAGACAGGGAAATGTAACTGAACCCGCTTAGAAAGGGCGCATTACAGGTCTGTATATGATAACTGGCTTCATTAGCAATATTTAAGAGATTTCATTTAAGAATGAGTCATAAAATGCAGAACTATTTCATCCACCTGGTTTGGTGGCCTTTAACTTTACTCTGTCTGAATATTAAATTGGAAATGGCACTACAGCAACACATTTTGGAAACTGTTCTTTTGGCTGTTATTTGTATGGTTGGTTTAGCTTCTCGTTTGTTAACCTTTTAAAATGAGTATCATTGAAAGCAGATAACGGTACGACTGGAACTGAGAGAGATTAGGAAGGCTCCAACAGTGGAGAAAAGACTGCTGTAAAACTTAGCAAAAACTCCCTACTGCTGTAAACACAGGGGTCTGGAAAGGGTCAGCAAGAGGTACCCAATTTCCAGGAAGCTCAGTGTGCTAGCCCTTCTACACTGAAAAGAAGCACGAGTGCATCTGATCATGCAACAGCTGGGACAGGTGAGACAGCACGTGAGCATACAGATCCTTGGCTGGACCTGGGAAGTGCACATTCTGCACCATGGAGCTGATGTTTGCCTCAGATGCTATTATCAGCTAACGCCAGGTTTGGTTTTGGAATAGAAAGGATACACGTGATATTCTTTTCATACTTAGCAGCATTTTAAAATTGGTAGCCCTGGAAAAATTCTACTTTCTTTAAGTACAGTCCAAATGACTTTTTATAAGCATGGGCTAAATAAGAGACTAGAGATTCCTACTCAGTATGTTTGGGTAAATATTAAAAATCAGACGAGGTTAGAGATAAGAAACCAAGTTCTGCATGGGCTTGCAACTTCATTAACTCCACAGGGATTGTGGAATATAAACCATGGCAGAATTTGGCCTGGCATTGGTGTGGTTTGGATGTGTGTGTTGTCATGTTCATAATTCCTGGGGAAGGAATTGTTCAGGGTAAGAGTCATTATAAAGTGATTTTTTTTTCATCCTTTGTCTTGTGCCTTTGCGCTCAACAAGTAAAATTTCAGTAATATTTGTCCCCAGCACTTACAAGGTACAAATGTTTTTTTTTTTT
>WBMW01006025.1:749229-765285 GCA_013396635.1 Penelope pileata
TTTTTAAGTCATTAATATGAATTTAATTATTTGACTGTCCCCTTGGATGCATTTTATGAGACAAGATGCACTTCAAGACTTGGGCAAATGCTCAACAAATACCAAAAATTGAAGACAGTTGCACGTATGTGAACTTTTTCAATACACCTTTCTCATTTATTGCTTTTTCATTTTTTATCACTGAAAACAAGAGAAATGTACTCATAAGGAAACACTAGTGAATAAATTATTAAAGCATTTTCGTCATAAATGTGTGCTGCTTACTCCTCTCAAGAAATACCAAGATGAAACAATGATATTTTAACATCACTGTACAGGATTAGAGTAAGATCTGCTGATTATATTCTATCTGGGGATATTGCCAGCTCCACTGCATGATAATTCACTGTGCAAGCTACTATCAGTGAAAAACAAATATTGGTATTCTTTTCTAGCTCCCACATAAAGTGTGGATGCATTAATAATAGTTTTTACTCAAACAAGACAAGCAATTATACATAAAATCATGCAATTACACATATGAAGTCACATGGCTAAAGGATGAATCCATTTTTCTTTAGATAACTAAAATTCAGCTAAACATCCTGTTCTCTCTGTGTACCACATTAAGGTTGGTGTTATTACCTTGCTTTTTTCCCCCTGACTTTGAAATCCCAGCAAAAAGAGGCTGTACTTAATATCATATTGTAAACCATTTTGAAATGTGGCAAGCAGTATCTTTATCAAATATAGCTAAAGGTATTAATAACCACAACTGTCAATTGTAGGAATAAGACAAGCGTTTTAATAAATCTTCACTAATACTCCACACAAATATAAAAGAATGACTAGCTTTCTCTCCAGTCCTTTCCCTAGTGACCGCTGCCTGTTACGACTTTGAATGATTCCCTCTAATGGAAGACAGCCAATACTGTCCATTATTCCAGATGGTCAGCTCTACTGCAAAGTTCTGCTAACGCTTCTCAGCATCTCGCCAGCATTTTTTTTTTCCTTTCCATGAAAATCCAGTCCAAGATCAGCCAGCTATTAAAGCGGCAGATAAAATCTGGGCTATCTTGCCTACTTGTTATAAAATCCATTTTGGTATTCATGATAGAAAGTGTGCAGTGCTTTCCTGTGCTGCCCGTATTAAAAGGAAGTCAAAACAGACCAACAGCTCTATAATAGCCAGTAAGTAATACATTAATCACTTGCTGCTGCACAGCTAAGAGGTGACAGGAAAAAATATAAGCAGACTTTGTAGGCACATTCTGAGCTGGGCTGTACCTGCACAATGATCCTGTTCATTACGGCAGTTTGCTCTAAACACAAACAGGATTCGGTCCAGCATCTTCCATAGAGCAGACATGGCTTTTTCAGGTATTGCGGGCATTTGACATGCTATATCCTGATTTCTGTAAATACCAATTCAAATCATGCAAATAGTACATGCTCTAATCAGCAGAAAGTAGATAAGTACACACAATTTAGCTAAGTTCAGCTAATTTTTCAGTTAGTAGGTAATGGCTGGGTATTATAAAGTAATGCTCATCACTTCACACAAGCAGCATTTGCTTATTGCTGTTCTCTGTTAATACAAAGAGGCATTAGCAGACACTTGTAAATTTTCCTATGTACAGCTTACATAAAAACTAATGACAACAACAACAAATGATAACAACAGCTCTCCTTTAACAGCACTGCACCTAGAATAAATATTGTAGGTGTCCTTGGAGACAAATATTTCAAGTGCTTAGATATCTTTCTGGGATGCATTCTAGCATCCTGTCATCTAAAAAAGCATGCTATGAAAAGTGGGCTTACACACTACTTACATGATTCTCTGTAATGGGAAGCCTACGATGCTGCATTTCTGGTTTGAAAATTAAAATGATTTGATTAATTCTGCAAACCCAGAATAGCTCTAGTGAAAACAGACCAGTGGATTTGACACTGAATAGCAAGAAATTGCTACAGATTAGTACTCTTGCACAGGAATACAAATTGGGCTGATAACTGTGCATTTTACTGCAATAATATCCATTGTTTAATTGACATTTTATTTCAGGCAATCAAATAGTTGAAAATATGCAGGGAACATTCAGCTATAAGGCACCAGTACTTGATTTTTTTTCTAAATAAAATTGTTTTCAAGAGAAAACTAACTGTACATTTGACCTCTTGACTTTTTCAGAAATGATTATCCCCATAGTACTATCAGTACTTCCAATAAAATCAAGTTTAACTTGTGTTTGAAACATACATTACAAATAGATGTATAGATGGACGAGATATTGAGAAAAGGAATAGTACAGATTATGAATATTAAGATTTATATTAATCTATAAGCCTATTAAAGTACAGTAAAACCTGTCCTTCAGACCACCTTTTTAAAGATATCACCTCCCTGATGGGACCACTAAATTTCGGGCCAAATTATTTTCCCATAAAGAACAATGAAAAGAAAATGATTATATTAAGACTACTTCTACTATGGTTTCTTTTCATTGTTCCGCCAAAAATGATTCCAAACAGTAAAATAACATTGATTTTGACCTTGTTAATGAACCTGAAGAACTTCAAGGCATACTTGACCATAGATTTCCCTTTAAACAGGAAAAAAACTGACATGTAGCCATCATAATTTCATCAACCTTGGCAGAAGATATGTAATTCCACTGGTATTTTGGATAGGCAGCTTGTCTTGATATAGTTAATGTTCCACAGGGACAGAAGCATGGGCTTTTTCTTCATATCAACACTCTTAAAACGATCCTGTAATTTGTATAATATTGATTAAGTCTTCTGAGAGTTAGGAATATTTTAAAAGGCTGTGGTGTACAGATTTATACACTATTACAGGATTAATTTAATTTTTCCAGGATGTCCATCTTCCCTATGGTGGGAACTTTGCAGAGATGTTTCACTGGGACTTCTTCACTCCCTTTAAGAGAGCTACACCCGATCAGTGACAAATGTCGATGAAGGCAGATTCTCTGCTATTAATATGAAGGGTCCCAGAGACTACAAGTCTCAGAACACAATGTCCCACCCTGCTTTGAGCAGCCTTCTGTACTAAGGAAGTTCCAAACACAGGTTACATAAGGCATCTTTACCCGCAGCACATTATCAACACTAGCCACTGCCTTTTTTACTTTCATCTTGCAGTTTCTGTTCATACACAAAATCCAGTGTGTTTCCCATACACTTTTTTCTATATGTTTTAGTTTGTGTTTGTATCTGCCAGTGTATTTACATCTTTACATCATTACCTAATGTGGAGAATCAGCATACTAACTACTCATGACACTGGGAAGCTTATATTGGCCTTTACAGATATTTTACTAATAATGTATAATGTCCTAGACGGATTTTTTTAAGGCAGTGAAGATATGGTTAAAAACAAACAAGTAGCATTTCCTTTTCCAAATCCAGCGTACATTAGAACAGTTATTTTTCTTCTGCACATAACTTCCATTTTCCTGGAACTAAAATAAACATTTCTGATGCTAAAATGCAAACACAGATGCTGATCATTAGGACAATTATGCTCCCAGTTAAGGCATTGGATGTTTTTGTTTGGAGCCCTCATCTTGTTGTAAATGTGCACAGGGATCTGATGATGCTCAAAGATAGAAGCGGTTAGGAAAGATGTTCCATGCATTTAGAGACAAGCTGGAGTTTGCCCTCAAGAGAATTTATTTGACCTCTCAGTAGGGGGACATCTTCTGCAGGTAGGCACTGTTCTCCTGTGTGGAAGGGACCGCATAAGTAAATTGTTCAAGACTTGACACAGGATGTGTTAAGATGGAAGATGTCGTACAACTCAGTTGTTTCAATGGAATAAGTCATTCATCTGAGCTGTGGTTCTCTGAGTGTCCTCTTCTAATGCCTTGTTCATTCTAAACTGCCCACTGTTTAGCAACAAAGCAAAGATTGGGGTGCTTTCTACACATCTTATTTCCCCTTTCCAATACGAGATTCAAATTATTCCACCAGATGAGGCACAATATACAAAGCTGTCACTTTAATCCAATGCTTTCACCTGTCTTGTTGTGCACTGCCACTTGCAATTCACTAATTACTCACAGTGAATGTTAACAGTAGTTGGTAGCAACTTTGCATTGATGGTCACAAGGACAGGAGCACTTCATGCTGGTGTAGTCACCAGACAAGTCAAACCACAAAATCACAGTCCAGACCTGTAGTTTGAGGAGCAGCTGAGCCTATTGAATGGTTTGTTTGTTCTCAAAGTGGCAAATCTTCATTCCTTCCCCTGCTAGTCCCTCACTCTCCCTTACTCCTGGCCACATGGTCTCACCACCTGCCTCGCACCATCTCCTTTGCTTACCAGGACCTCCCTCCTTTTCTTTCAACTCATTCATCCAGCAGAAAAATCACCCCCTTTTTGCTGCACTGTTTTTCTGTCAGGGCTGGCAAGCTGAATCAGGTCTCAGAGGAGCCTTGGGGGAGCCAGAGTTAGTGTGCATGGTAAGTGGCGGAAATACCTGGCTGGGAGCAGGGGAGATGGGAAGAAGAAGTGGAGTGGGACCAGGACCTCCCCTTGCTGGTGGCTGTAGTGTGATTTCTTGATTGGCTCATCCCATCTTGCTGTTTGAGGCCAAAATGTCAGGGCACTTTACAGGATGCAGTAATTGAATTGATAGATTTCTCACATTTCTTTAACGGATGTTCAACCTTACCAGTAAATTCTCCTTCGTTAACTCACGTTATTAACCCATCTAGCTGCAGTGGCATTGCTTTTGTTAGTAAAGAGCATGCTTGTGACTTGCAGGTAACAGGTTAGGGTTTGAAAAGCAGAAAAGAAGAACTTAAGAAAAAGAAAGATTAACAAAAAATCTGATTCACTGAAATGAAATGCTGCAGTTTAGGTGAGATGTTGACACAGGACACAGTACTTTGTTGCGTACAAATGTACAACAAGGCCAAGCCTGTGTTCCTACTTCTGCCCACCTTGCCATAATGGGAGTTTTGGCAGAGCAATCTGGCAAATTTACAGTACTCGACAGATTGATATTTTTTCTTGTGCTTTCTACACACCAATTTCCCTTTTTGTTAAAATGAGATTTACTTGAAATCCGTCATAATTTAAAACAACCCTCAACTCAAATTCATCTAAACACATGTATTAAAGTAATGTTTAAAATGTTTGCGTAGGCATGTTAAAACCCCTTGCATATTCGGGCTAAAAGACAAACCATTACTTTCATTTCATTTCATTACTAGTATTTGATGTGTGACTCAAATTCATGACTGGTTAATGAGCAAACATTAGCGTGGCACAACTATGTCTGTTACCGAGCAATCAGTGTCTCACTGAGGGTTTGTTAAAGCTGAGGTTTTATTGTTTTGCCTTCCTCCACAGTTCAGTGAACTAAATGCAATTTATTGTCTTTGCACTTTTTTTCTCATTCCTCCCAAAACTTCCTTGCTGCATCTGTACTGGGAGCCATGAGCATGTTTTATTATTATCATCCATACAGTGGGATAGATGCACTCGGATGATTTATAAACAAACAAAATGAAAAGTCTTTGCCCAGAGGAGCCTACAATCTAGTGCCCGAATGCTGCAATTGCTATCACGTGGGTGGGATTGCTGTGTCCATGTGTTATCAACTTGAAAATTGTGGCTGAAAGCTTTAATTCTGCAGTCAGCTCTGCTAGGGAGGAATAGATTCAGGCCCTGGTCCTGCAGTCGGCTGTGCTGGCCGGGAGCCCAGTGCCTGCACGGAGTCTGGCAGCAGGCTTCACCAGCAGACAGGGCTATGCAGAGAGGTCCTTCACTACTGCATTCAGCTTGTTACCTCCTTTTCTTTTTTTCTCCCACAGAAAGGGCTGCAAGTTCTTGCATCTAATGTACTACTCGGATTTGAGGGGAGATGCAGGCATTTTTGTTTGGTCAACAATATTCAGAGATCCCTGATGCAAAACACCATTACTCATGTGCTTCGTTGCTGATGGTGCAGTCCTTGTTCAGGCAAAATCCCTGCTCTCTCCAGTAGGCATTTTGCCCAAGTAAGGAAACAGGCCCCATTTTACAACCCCCTGTATAAATGTGTGTCTTCCAGTTCTAAGCTGTTTCAAATAGGCTATGAATGGACATACCTGGATCTATATAGCTGAAGGGTATTAACTGGCAGATTTTATGTAATTAAAATATTAAATCTCAACTTTAAATACAATTAAGTAAAGCCGTCCCTTGATTTACGAGTGTTTGCTTATATATGGAACAGTATGGTCATTTTGAGACATATATCTGCAGTAATTATTTATTACAGGGTTATACAGCTTTTTGAAACAGCAAAATGTAAAAAGTATATTTAAAGCCTTTGGTCATCTATCGGGATCTATGTTAATTATGATTTGTGAATTATTTTCTGCATGAAATCACAATCTTTACAATAACAATATATAGATTATGAACTTCTCAGAAAGCCTAATGCCTGTGGGTGATATTTTGGTTGTTTAAGTACTGTCATTCTGGCAGAGCATTAATTTAGATTTTCATGCTCTAGTCAGCACCTTGGATGTCCTTAGAGTTTTACACTTGGATTAAAAATACATTGAATTCATCAAGCATATTGTTAGTAAAATGAACTTGGGACTTCCCTGTTGCAAAACCAGTTTTACGATTTTCTTACTTTAAATGAAGTAAGAGAAAATCGGAAATGTTTTCAATTTCCCAGTATGAACCCTCTTTCCCCACCTTTGCATAGCTTTGAAACTCTGAAATAATCTGGGCATAATAGTTATTGGACTGTTTTCAGTGTTTAAACTGATCCTATTTCTTCTCCAAATATGCCAACAGCAAGACCACCACTTCCTGGAAATCATTAAGCAGAATAGATCAAATATGCATCTGGTTCTATCACAGAGATGAATAGTTGAAACATTTCTAAATGAATCCGCAGAAAGTTCAGAGCTCACATATCCAAGTACCATCACACACACACACACACAAATCCTAGATGCAAGGCAGGAAAGATGAAGATGCAAGAGCAATAAGGAGAATTTGCACCAAAGTACATTATATTGTGGTACAAAAGGAATAAATCATATGTGTATGAAAATCATAAGCTTTAAGCTTTGGAGAGAGTTGTGCAATTGACAATCAAATGGAGCTTAAAAGAAATTACGAGGTTTTACACTAAAGTCTTGAAATAAAGAAAGTAATATTTTACAGCAAAAAATTGCAAATGTCAAGATTAAATCATAAGACTTTGCACCATTGAGCTACTAGCTAGCTCTATAGCTTCTTCAGTTCTTAACACAGGGAAAGACCAACTTTCATGGTCAATAAAACTTAAGAACTTTAGAAATACATTTAGAGACATAAATCATATATTTGTGACTTTTCTTCCTTAAATAGCTAATTATGGAAGAAAAATGATTGAATACGCGAACTCCTTGGCTGCTAGCCTATTTCTGCATTTGTTTTTAGACTCATTTTTAATCCCTTTTGCTTGTTCCAAGGAAATGACATTAATTTCTCTGCTTAAAGGAAGGTGGTGCAAATTGACAGCATTGATTTTTTTTTTTTTNTTTGCCTGTCCTGCCTCCAAAAAATTTACCAGCAGTATTGAGATCCTGGGTAGAAACATCTTGGAGCAAACAAGCCAAACCAGAAGTGGAAAAAACAGAGCTCAGATGCTCAAACTGCTTCTTCCAGTCCAAAGAAGGACAGGTGGCGACCCAGATTGAATCAGTTGTTGTGGGAATGATTTGATTCACAAACAGGGTTGTAAAATTTTATATGGAGATGCCAGTGAAAGTCACAAGATCATAGAGCAAAAGGCCTTATTCACATAAATTACCTGAATGGCTATGAAGCATAAAGGAAATAAATTGAACAATATTGCTCATGCTTAGTTTACAGACATATGGTATGTAGCCTCACGTGATGTACACACCAGTAACCGGCATTTCTGTGAACCCCATATAACAGTGAGGATATATACCTCCTCTAACAATTCAAAGAACGAAGCAGTTGCTTGTTCAGAGGGATACAAATCCACACGTATGCATTATGCATTTTACTGCATAAAATGATCAGAGGAAGGGCTCCTGAGCTCGTCCTTCTTTCCTCAGACAATATCAGCTGGTCTAATAAAATATATTACCTTTCCTTACAAGCCTTGCCTCTTTTATTACAGACACAGTCTCACACACACACTCCGGACAGCTTCACAAGGAATTAATTTTCAGGATTCTGGGAGCATTCAAAGAGCTGTTTGGATCTCCAGATGGGAGATCTTCCACCGGCACCTCACAGTACAGGACATGGGTACACACAGGTCACATGCACCAGAGTGGGATCTGCTTCCCTGAAAATGAATGCATTCCCTTTTTTCAATAGCCATCTCCACACCTGTACAATATGCAAATTCTTACAACACAGCACAGCAGCAAAACAGAGAAATATTATCAGCTCTGCCTAGCAGGCTGATGCATTGATCTCAGTGGATTCTGAGATATAAACTTCAATTTGGCCCCCAGTCACTTAGTGGACACTGCCACCAGCAGCTCTGACACCGGGTTATTTGTTGTTGCTGTTTGCTGTCCCTGTTTGCACATTAATCCAGTGACAATTAGGTGTCAGCGAGCGTTGTTTCTGCTCGCTGATAGCCTTGGGCTCTGCGCTTGAAGCCCTAATCAGGAGTGTAAACTCTGCTATATTTCAATTTGGAGAAGCGCTCTTCCGCTAAGAGGCCCCTGGCACTGCGATAAATAAAACGCCTATTTACTCTATTGCCACACTTAGACATCTAATGCACTTACTACCAGCCCCCTAATCATGGCCCACAGTTAAATCCGCCTATAAATCACTCCATTCTCATCCTGCAGATTAGCGAGGCCATTTTCCCCAAACCCCACAATGAGCACTGTTTCCTTTTCTTGTTAGTCAAAAGCGAGATGATTTTTATTAGGTTAAAGACGAGCTCACAGATGGTAAATCGCGTGGAGAGAAATGAGATGGAGAGTCCCGTGGCTGTGGGGGGTGGGCCCAGAGACCCCCGCAGCTTCCCAGGCCCCCAGCCCAGCCGTGCATCTCCTCACGGTGCTGACCAGGCAATGTTCATGCGCTCAAGGCACAAAATGGCACCAGTGCACAGGTGCGATGAATGTGCCTGGTCTCAGCTGCCATCAGCTT
Source organism: Penelope pileata (assembly GCA_013396635.1). Lineage (NCBI taxonomy): Eukaryota > Metazoa > Chordata > Aves > Galliformes > Cracidae > Penelope > Penelope pileata. Next base: position 758,381 of record WBMW01006025.1, read on the forward strand.
GCTCACCCGGTGTGGGTAGGTAGATGCGTGATGGCTTCCAGCTGTGAACAAACTGGGCGGGCATGGAAGATGGTCCCCAGGAGCACCCACCTCCTGTCCATGCAGCCACACCGGGAGTGGTCCAGATTCACCCTCCCAGTAGTGCTGCGCATGGTGTGAGCACCCGCATGAAGCATCTCGTGCAAGTGTGCCAACTCCACCCTAAAAATAGGACTGTCCCTCAAACCTTCCTTATATAAACACGAGTAAGGAGCACTATGTCATATACAGATGTTCTAGTGCAGCTGGGACATAATGTAACTGTAGCGAATAATAGGACACATTTTGCATTTTTATTCTCTGTGGCTGGTAAGGAAGAGATTCCGATTTTTTTTTTTAATGGATTAATTATTCTCAGCCACTCACTGAATAATTCCTGTGAACAATTCTCAGTCTTGTTTGGATGAAGTTTGTTGCAAATATCTGATAGTTTAAATCCTACCTCGGTTAACCGGTTACGTAGCCACACGTTTGCATATCCCTGATTGAAGCAGTACCATGCTGAGATATCGGATTTCCTGTGCAACAACTTTAATAAATTCAAAATTCATTATCCATAAATATTCTGCAACATTTGCTTAAAATTTTGGCACAAGTTTCTGCCAGCAGATCACCATATTAGAAGAGCCACAGAAAGCAAGCACAAAAGAGAAGCACATCCTGATCAGAAGCCTTTAAGTGATTCAGAGGAAACACTGGGGGATTTTTCTATTTCTACGGCATTAGTCCACTACCGTCGATAAGCGGCAGGAAAGCGTACGCATTATGTACGTAGCAGCCAGCCAGAGGGATGTCAGAGGCTTACATCACCCGTGGAACATGATTTACATCACACGTGAACATGCACCCATATGGGACATTGAGGGGAAAGCAGCAGCTGTTGTCGCGGTGTCACAGGAGGCCCACACGCCGCGGCCTCCACAAACGGACCCACAGCCATCGTGCCCTGCTGCACCCCATAGCCAGCGGGGCAAAGAGCAGTCCCTTTTCTCAGCCTCCTCTCCCTGCCCCCGACTTTCCAAGCTCTAAACGGGGTGGATTGCTGTGAAGAGCTCCCCATAATCTCTGTTTAACCATTTCCATATGACAACTGCTTTGGATCCCCGCAGCACGATGAAAAGGCCAGAAGCCCTGGCTCTGCTGGGGGCTCCCCAGGGAAAGATATGTAAACAAAGCCTGGCTCTGTAGCCTTTTGCACCTCACTCTCTTTTCCCATTCTTGCTTGGATCTCAGGTGGAATTAAAGGGATTAAAGCTGAGCGTAAATGAGGCGAGTGTGTAAAATGACTCCTTTCTGAACCAAACGGCATGTTCCGTGCTGAGGAAATGAGATGCCCATTTAAATCTCATCCATCCACCGCCTGTGGCCACCACCATGTACCTGCCTACTTAGCCCAAGGGTTAATTAATTGAGGCTTCAATGCACTATTGCAAGAGCATTATTGCATTTGATACTCTACATCTGTGATTTAAAACTCTTTCAGTCCCTTGTCAGCAAGGGAGGGTTTTAACTAGGAAATTAGCATTCAGATAAGGGTACGCTCTATTTGCTTCTGAAAGGAAGGAAATATTAAGGATGCTGGTGCACAAACCAAGCCGTAATATCCTGTCCCGTCCTAGAAAGGGCTCTTGGGCCCTGCTTCCCAAGGGGACACTCTCTACGAGGGGAATGGGACATAGAAAAAGAAATTACAATCTTCAGTGGAAATGCCATGTCGTAGAAACCAGACAACCAAATGTGCTTTATTTTTCAGCAACTTGTTTTTATTCCATGATAATTATAGGTTTCCCATCTTGACACCTGGCTCCTTTTAAATACCTGATCACCCAGCCACATTATTTCTATACTATATTTCAGGCTTCTCATGGAGTTCAAATATTAATATTACTCCCCATCTAGTTATTAAGATGTTAATAATCAATTTTATTTTCTCTAGGTAAGCAGAAAAATAATCATTCTTTACATTCACATAATGTCCTTGCATTGCACTCAATGGCACGCGTGTGTAATCCCCAGTCACTGAAATGAAACACACATTTTCCAGCAATAAAACACAATAGTTCGGGATATGAAGTATCCAACTGAAACATCAGGAAGAATTAAAGGTGGAAAGAATGTAATTTCCCAGACTCAAGTCTAGCTACCAAACCTCAAACCTGTGAGACAAGCAGAAGCCATGTGTCGGCCATGCTGATCCCCAGTGAGGGTTTTAGCTAGAAACATGCCAAAACTGTTATATGCTTTTGCTCTGCCTCTCCAGTACAGAACTGAAAACAGACGCTTGGGCTGGATCAAGCGAAAGGTCTGCAGAGGGATGGCCAGCCTCAGGGATGGTCCATACGGCACGGGCAGATGAGCTACATGTCTCAGCAGGACCGCCCTGCCAAGCCACCACCACTGCCCCTTGGCAGTGCTGCAATCCCCAACGTATTTTGAAGAGCACATTCCTTCTCCAGGCTATGCCATTTGGTTGGAAACACCAGCTAAAACCGTGCTGACCTCCTCAACCCTCCATGCGGCGCCAGTGCAGCCAAAGCCAGCTCATTGCCTGTACACTGGGGCACAGCCGCCCCGGGATGAAGCCACAACTGTTGGACCGAACACAGCAACAGTCACACAGCTGCCTAAAACAGGAAGTGCAGATTAACTTGTCCAGTGGAAACTACAGAGGGAATTTAGGAAGACAGAATGCAATCAGCCAGGACACTGAGGTTAACACAGTTAATCTTGTGGAAAGTGCAATGGGACCTTTAATAACTGCAACTGGTCAAGGCCTCGGTTTTATGTCTCGTCCCAAAGATGGCGCTTCCCGGCGCGCGGGGCCGTGCCGGCTGGAGGAGGAGCACAGCGCCACCTGCTGCAGCGCCGCGCCGCTCCCGGACCGGGGCCCACCTGGCGGGCGCCGGCGGCGTCCTGAAGCGTCTGAAACGTTACACCTACAGCCAGCTTTTTTCCCCCGTTTTTCATTTAGAGATGGCTTGTTCTTCCTCAGGACCCTTAGTGTCCATTAGTGATGTCTGACCTTGGCAAATAGGGTTGTTATCCTGGAGGATGGCCTACCCCTGTCTCTGAGGGCTCAGCCATTATCCCACTAGGCATGAGGACTGAGGTAGCCGGAGATCTTTTTGACCAAGTCGTGTCACTTCTATTCCAGCTTCTTGACAGACAGTTCTCGAGTGCTTTTCCAGGCTAATTGTCATTGGCTTAAGAAGCTTGTTAGATGTTTGCACAAAGGTTTTTCTCCTTTTAGCTATTAATCTTTGAACTACAGAGCTTAATAAGGCACTATGAACTCCGCTGCAATATTTTAACAATGCATCAAGATTGCTATATGCAGTTCAGGCTTATGAACAATGACCCAGGACTTTATTTAACAGGAGGCAATCTATCCGCTGTAAATCAAATATCTCTAAGCCAGCCTCAGAACAGTGGTGAGCATAAATCAATGTGTTGTCAAGTAGTACATATCTGGTCTTAAAGACATATGTCTGTTCGGTACCTTTCTTTGGTCCATGGAATATACATACTGTTTTATTACACGGAGAACCTCAAGTGTCTAAGTCCATTAAAGTAATCAGTGCACTGCTAGAACAGCACTTCAAAGTTGAACTACATTTTAAACTCTGAAAATATACGCACATTGTCTGATACCACTGGTTGCGAGCAGCAGTGCAGGGGGCAGGTGCACAAATGCTTTGACATGAGGGATATTGCGGAAGGCTTAAAACTCACAAGAACCTTCTACGCTCACTTCCCTCAGATACCAAGATGGTACCAGCTCCTGTGCATTCATCACATATTTGTCACAGAGGTTAAAAAGAAGATATCATGCTTGAAAAAGAGAAGTATGACTTAAAAAATGAGGAGTTAAGGCCTGATCCCACAAGGACTTAAATATGCTCTCAATTTCGGCTAAGAAAGAGAGAAAATTGAGGAAGCTTAGCATGCTGAATGGTTGGGTTCTTAGGGTGTAATTAACAGGGAAGAAAGTGATCGAGGTTATAAGATGAAAAGCTACATCGTGGGGCTTTGTCAAGCATGGGGCACAGTGGAAAGTATCTAATCCTCCAGAGATGAAATGGTTTCATGAGAGCCACACCCCCAAAGTTGCCTTTTTAGCAAGTGTAATAGGACTTTTTCAGTTTCATAAAGTATCTTGATAACTTGAAAGTGCCAGTTAATGGTACAATGTTCCAACTATGAATTTTACAAAGATTAATCTACCCCTTTAGGATCCAGAGGAGCCAATCAAAGGCCGCCCAGTCTTCGATGTTTTACAGTCTCTGCGGGCACAAAGCTCAGCTGAAACTACCGTTCAACATCCTAAACTGTCATCTTCATCTTCTTCTAGCATAAAAATACATATTTTTCCCCATAATAAAGATTTTTTATAATAGCAATAAAGTAACTCTCAAGAACATGGTTGTCTTGAGATAGCTTAACTGTGTCTGGTACCTCATAACACCCTGGGGACCCAGCCACCTCATAATAATCTCTTTCTTTACCATGCCTTGCTTAATTAAGGAGTGAAGCCAAAAGGTCAATGCGGGATAAAAATGTAAATCTCGAAGTTTTCATCTGGACCCTAAGTCCATGTCATAAAACATAGGCAGTGTGCGCACCGCAAGGTTTGGTACACTAGCAGATAGGAAGTGGAATATGTGTTGCATGCTCAGAATTTTAGTGTTTTAGTGGAACAACAAATAAAAGCTTTAGTTCCTTATGTATAAAATTGTGGCTTTTTCCTCTGAAGAATAGTTATGGAGTTATTCATTTATTCCCTATGTAAGGAATCTTCTTTAGCCTACTTCCTCTCTACTATAATTATGATAAATATGAAATATATATGATAAATATAATATGCAATTTATATGACAAATGATTGTTTTTCTTCTCCCTGCCTACACAGAATACTATGTCTGCTGCTCTAGAGAGACAGACAATATGGTGATACAGTCTTCTTATTTTTATTCCAAATCTACAATGAAAGCAAACAAAACTTTAATTCCAAATCTTGTTATTACACTGGAATATTGATGTCATAATGGACAACATGTTTTGGCAGCTGTTTATCTTGCTGGTTTCTCAGTCATTTGCTGTGCAGCTTTCTGGTTTTCAACTGATGTTAAAAGCATACCTGCATTCAAACTGGATGTATTTCTGACATAGTGAGAAACATGTTTAAACTCAAATCTCAGCTCCCAACTTGTTTTCACTATGAATGACTTTTGGAGAGTTGACAAATATTTGTTTAGCATTGAATAATGGAGCATTCAAATTTCATTCATGGCTTCAATAATAAGTGTAAAGGTGTGATTCTGTTAGGGAACCTGTTATGTGTTTTTCCCCTTCTCTGATTCTAGGTAAATAAGTGAACAAGACATACGGTGACCTTACAGACATTTGATCAATTGATCTGGATTTAGATCAGGTGGACAATAAAAGAACTGCGGTGATTTTACCCCTCAGTAGAAATGAGGCTTTTGATCTCCCTTCTCCATTAGAATAGCAACACTATTCTAACAGAGTTTATTTCCTCTTGCAACATGTGTACATGTTTTTTTTGGCTAGATATTCAATTTTTATTTTTATTTTTTCCTACAGAATCATTGCCATCAATGACACACTTACAAAATAGTACCAGGACCCTGAAGAATTTCCATTAGACAGTATTTTGAAGTATGTAGCTGTTTCCTGGATTGGCTCTAAAATAAGAGAATGTACTTTCCTTTTGGTTCACTTCCCTTTTAGGGACTAAACAGCTTTTTATGTAGGTTTTTGTGACAGCCAAATTTAAGTGAATGTAGCACTCGGGCTGGATGTTCATATGCTTCTTTCATCTATTATTCAGATACATTACTTATATAATGCTTTCCATAACAAGTTGGGTTGAGATGTTTGTACACCACTTTTATACAATCAGTCAAAGTCAAAGATAATAAAGAGACTAAATGGACAGAGAACGGATATTTATTTATTTATTATTATATCTTTATTTCCTGCTTGGCCTGTAGCAGATTAGCTGCTGGACACCCCAACGTTGGAAGATTTTCCTGCTGCAGTTGCTAGCGTTGATTTCACTGTGAGAATTACTAAAAGGTCCATAAAGTTCAGAGCATCTCCCCCTTATGTGAGGTGCTGCCAAGATACTTGGGAGGACTTCATAATTTATGATCCTAGTAGATATGCTCAGGGGAGCTCAGATTGATCCCTAACTTCAAGTAGATGTCATGCTTTCTAGAGTTATTAAATCCATTCTTTCAGGATGCAGACTGCTTACTAAGCAAAGAAAAATATTCTAGTGAGCATCAGAAGAGTCTGTTCAAGATTCTACACCCAAAACACTACATATCTTGTCATTACCAGTCTTTCAATTTAGAAGTTTTAGATCCTTCATGGTCAAATTCATATTTTCATCCACAAGCAAGCAAGCAGACTGCAACCATTTTGGCATCCTTAGTGGGCCTCATCTCTGAGGTGAAGGATGCCACTTTCTGCTCAGTCACCCTGTCTTCATGCCCATTCAGTCTTTTCTCTAAATTGCTGTGCTGTGAGATAATTGTTCCTTACAGAGTGGACAATTGCTCCAAGTGAAACCTTAATGATACTTCATTTAGTGTTTAGAGAAGGCCACCAGGCTGTGGAGCTGGTAGTAGCAGAGGCTACTGGAGGCCTGGGAACAATTCAACTTGTTTGCAGTTCCCTATTTGCACCACAGAGCATTTCAGCCCTTGCTTGCAATTTTAACATTGAGAAATTTTAGAACGGTAAATTGCATACCCTGTATTCTCCTGGGTTTACATTCTAATGTGCTGCCAAGCAGAAGTACAGTAGCAATGCTAAGAGGTAAAAAAAAAAAAAAAAAA
>WBMW01006025.1:765310-820522 GCA_013396635.1 Penelope pileata
AAAAAAAAAAAGATACCAACATTGAAGCAAGCAGGTAGAGCAGGTAGAATACAGCTGGAAGGAAGAATGTATTCTGTTCCCTAAACAGTAAAAGACAAAAATGATGCTGGAAAAATAAAGCATCCTAAAATTTTTCACAAAAGAAAACAAGCCGCTCCAAACACACATGCACACCCACATGCACTTCTTGAAAGAACCTTTAAAAATTAAGTGAATATCCCTCTAGATTTCAGTTCAGGGCAAGCCATTCCAGAAGTTAGTGTCACTTTATACTCATCTCTAGTTTTAGATAGACCAAACCTGACCAATAAAATTGTAGATCAAAACATAAATAAAACAAAACCTGACCCCAACGTGAACTGCCCTTCATTGACTGTATTTTCAGGTATTAAAAAAATATTTTCTTTATGCTTTTTGAGCAGGAGATAGAGAGGCTGAAACGTAACAGAGGTTATTCTTTGTGCGTTTTTACTTACAGATACAAAATAGAGAAGACCTGAAGGGTTAAGGGTCATTAGTCTAGCACTAGCACGGTTACAACAGCACTTCTTCTAACCACACATCTCCTCTTCTTTTTATGTCTGTTGAGGTGTCCATTCGTCTGTGCTTCAGGTCTGCCAAGTTGTCTTTTGAGAAAATTGAAGCAGAAAAAAACTCGAATTCCAAACAATTTCTAATGATTCAGGGTACCTCCAAAGAGACAAGATCCAGCTGTGGTTGTGTTTGTCCCTCTTTGTCAAAGGAGGCACCTTTAAAATTAAAACATTACCATCACAACCCACAGTACAAAGCCTATCAGATAGTTACTGTATGTTGGCAGGTCATATTCCCAACTCCAGCCAACAGTGACTTGTTAAACATTGTTTCTCACAAGTTAATTACTCTAAGGTGTGGTTGAGAAATTAACATTCCAGTTGCATTTCTTGGGCAATGGGAACAGTGTCTCTTGACTAATTAAAATCCTTTTTTGTAATGAAGAGCACAAGTAGAAAATAGGCTTCTGATTTGATTTGGAAGCCACCTATTTTTTTTTATGTGGAGATCTGATAGGGAGTTGTATGTTTAGTCGTATATTCATCAGGTACAGAAGATGAATTTGTGAAAACTTGCTTATTTTAAATGTGTGCACTCTGGAGTACAGTGCATTTGTGAACAAAGAGCAGAAAGAAAGTGAAAATATCCTATTAAACCCCATTTAAGAACTGCTTTAGTGTTTGAAGTGTAGTGCCTCATTAAAGGGCCATTCCTGGAATCCACGCAAAACACTTTGCACAATTCAATTGTTGTTTCTACACCTAATTATTTTTATTTTCTAATAAATGCCCTGTGCCATGAGCAAAGAGCAGATTTTTTTCCCTTCCATTTAGCACCGCTTCAAATGCTTACAATAGAGGTGAGTGTATTTTGCTGCTCTTTGGCTTCAGCTAATTTTGTTCTATAACAAAATCAATTAGACTGGTGTAGTCCCAATTTTTTTTCCCCCTCATTTCCGGCTGTTGAACTTGAATCTCTCTCAGAAGTACTTTCTCTCTTAGGCACAATATTTTTTTATGTCATAATAAATTGGTTGTTCTTTGGTTTAAATAGAAGAGATGAGAAAGCAACCAAACAGGCAGCTTCAGAACAAAAATTGGAACATGAAGAGACACTTCAAGCTTTTGCTTTTCCACTGATGAGCCATTCCCTATTTATGAAAAATAAATTAATTCCCCGCTTACGTTTGCTGTTTTCCTAGTCATACGTATTTTCACCATTAATTAATGGAGAGTTGAGAGACTGCAGCACAACAAGCCCTAAGCAATATGAATGGATGCTAGGGCTGGCTGAATAGCTTTTCTCCTTCAAGCATTGTTTTAGGTGGTGGCTGCATCAAGGAAAAAGACTCTTTCCCCTTTTTGTGATGCATCCATGAGCAGCCACTGGAGACCTGGCTGTGCATCTGAATGAAGGGTGGGAACCTTACTAACACACAAATCATTAGCAGGGCAGATAGCATAAAGGTCTGCATGGAAAAAAATACAAGAAATCCTCTTTTTCCTTATTTTAATGAAGGAAATTCTCTGTGGAGACTGTGGGATAGAAAGAGGCAAGTTCTTTCTAGCAGAGCAGCTGCAATTTTCTGCAAACTCAGTCTCAATTATTAGGTTTTAGTACTGGCCTCGATCCTGAAATACCTTGAAAGTCCTGCTCTGTAGGACTTTTGTCTGCTTTGCATGTTCATTTTGTACTAAAAGTGGGTGCTGGGACTTATTCTCATGTTGAAAGTGTAAGGGGTCTGAGAGGCAGCAGCTGGCCCTTTACCATCCACGTGTGTTACTTGTTACAGATTTAAACTGTATATTGGTAGGTACCAAGCAAACTTCATCCCTCTGTTTGGTTAGGAAAGGAGTAGGAAGCTACCGTGTCTTCAGGTTTTCCAAGAAAACGGTGCAAAGGCTGGAGAGGGGAAAATTCTCCATGCTCCCATATCTCATGCTGTCAATGCTAAAAATGTCGGTTATGATAATAGGTAAGTTCCTATTTCTTGGTTTTGAACAGAGTTCCACACGATGAGGCCCAAAACACAATTGAGACCTTCAAGAATGACAGCAGCATGTCTAAAAAAATAATACTGATCAGAATAAGAATATGTTCATGCGGCAGAACAAAGGGAGCTGTGAGCTGCTACGGGAAGTTCCTTAAAAATGTGAGGCTACTTTGATCCACACGAGCTTGTCACGGAGCTATGTAATAAAGCTAAGTCATGTGAATTTGTAGTTAAAAGATGAACCAATTAGAGACTGAATAATTTGTGATATAACTGATAACAGGTCAGAGCAAGGTTATTGCAGGAAATGGACTTGACTTTGCAAAGAACATTGGATATTTGCAGGGCTAGTGAAACTGCTTTTCAAATTAAAGTGTTAGTAAGCAGTGAAAGAACAGAGGTGCATCTCATTAAAAATAAATATCAGGGCATGCAGTCAGAATACTGGACTAAAGAAAACGCAGCTTTTTTTAAAAAAAAAAAATAAGTGAAACAAACACAACAAAATTAGGAGAGTGATATTACAGATACGCTCTGAAAGAAACCACATTTAGTTTGCATTTGAATGTGGACTTTTCTTAAATAAGGGAAGATGTTTTCATGTGACCAGGGTCAGGAAATAAACACAGACCTTTCCTTGGCATTCACAGGCTGCCTTTAGTACTTGAATAATACTAAAAACATCAGCAATGGGCCAAAAATCATGACTCACATTCAGAAAACATCCAAAGCCGTCAATGGCGTGAGACAGAAATTCGAAATAAATCACGTTCAGCACAAGATCAGTCTCCCATGCTGGGCTTCCAGAAGAATAGTCCTCTGCATGACAAGAGAACATGAAAGTCTGTGTGGTTGTGTTTGTTTGTTGTTGTTTTTTTTTTAACAAGAAATGAGCAAAAAGTGGATTCAAAAACTATGTAGAACAGGCGTCAGGTGGGTCAAAACTTTCCCCATTCCAAAGTAGCTCTTTGGATTCGTATATCATGAAAAGTGTGTGTCCACCTTATCATGGAACTGAGTTTCCCCAAACAGGAGAAAACCAAACCAAACCAAACCAAACCAAACCAAACCAAACCAAACCAAACCAAACCAAAGCCAACCCAACCCAACCAAACCCAACCCAACCAATCCCAACCAAACCAAACCAACCAACTAAACAAATAAAAAAGCAAAAACAACATGCTTCCCCTACCTGAATATTTTACACACAGTTCAGCAAAGAAATCCTGCTCTGAGATGATGCAATGGAGATGGCAATGTAAGAGGGCCCTTGTCACAAGCATAAGATGTGAAACTTCTTATTTAAATTCCATAAAGCACCATATATTAAAGCACACACACACAAAAACCAAGTATAGACAAATATTTCAAATTACACTTAACATATTGATTGTAAATTCAAAAGGAAGAAGTCTCCTTTCTGAGGGCACAGGCTGCATTGTATGAGAAAAACAGTGGGTCCTAGAGATCTAAATAACACATGCTATTGTTTCTTAAAAAAAAGGCAGAGAAAGCATTTCTTTTCTGATTTAGATTTGTTTGGTGGCCACTTTTATCTGACCATTTTTGTCACACTTTCAAGCCATTGGTCCTAGAGCTGCCTATTTGGCACGTTCGGGCCCTTGTGCCGTCGTGGTATCACCTTGGTCTGCATGACTTTCACACACCAGAACAATCATGAATGCAGACAAAATAACACTTACTCACATGGAAGAATGCAGAGAAAACATGAATCTGCAGTGGGTGTGTAGGTGCACGAGAGAAAGCAAGCACTTGTCAGACAAAACCACTAGCTACCTGCAGCTGAGATGAAGCGCAGAATGAGAGGCACCACGCAGCTCCTCTCGCTCCAAAGCAGAGGAAACAGGACGGGCCTTTCAGTAACATGACGTTGCCATCCCCTTAGGAGGCAAGCCCAGACACTGCAGCACCCTACCAGCCACACCAGTGCTCACTATGGTTTTTACCTCCGGATACTGGGAAGTGCCACGTTTCCAGTAAGATGGCTGCTGGAAACATCACATCTGCACAGCTTTTCTCTTTCGCTCATGCTCTGCAGCTCAGTCAGAGTCTCTCGCCTTCAGAAATGGAGCAGTGAACTGAGGCTTCCTTGAAAACTGTGCTTACGGCTTACAGCTCTGGAAGAAAAGTGGTAGGAGAAGATGGATGAACGTGCTCAATGCATTATAAAAATTGAAGGCAAGCATGAAGTCTTGGAGGAAAATATGTGATAATAAAAAAAAAAATATCAAGGCAGGCTTGAAGTTCAGACCCAAATTTCTGCATGGTTAAAGGAAGTGCTTTCAAAAAAAAACAACGTAAGTGATAATGTCTGCCTGATTCTTTAAAAAGAGTAGGGTTTTAGTTATCACTTACTTCACACATACCAAATCCAGTGCTTAGAAAATCAACTGCAAGATTTTGAATTCCAAGACCACAAAAACACTGAAGCAATCAAAATGGTCACCAAGCTGTTTTGCCAATAGAGCCAGAACTGCTTTAGCAATCAGTTACTGAGAAAGGAAGACAGCAGAGAGGTGCTGTGGAGAAAGCTGTGATGGAACGTAGCAGCAGTTGGGAAAAACACTAGTAGGCACTGTGTTATGATACTGCTTAACCTCTCATTATGAAACCTTTGTATCTTCTGAGAAGCGTATAGCTTGGCCACCATCACAGACAGGTGTTGTGATGTAGAGATCTGCCATAGGATTTCTTCGTTCCTCTGAGAAGGCAGGAGCTGGTAGCACTTAATGGCATAAAGATCAGTGGCTGGTGGCTACCACCTGCGCAGTAGCAACCACCTGAGTACTGGAGCATAGAATTTTAATTCAAAATACATGCATCCCCACATCTTCATAGCTGAGTGTTTGGCTGTTTCACAGACTGCAGAAAAAGAAAGGTAGAACTTGGCCAAGAGAAAGGGGGCATGAGAAAAAGCAAATTAGAAAGTGATTAAGAAAATAAGTTATTTCTGTAGGCACGTTGACCAAACTGAGTGAAGTACATTAACCTAAGCAGGAGGTATATAGGGTGAAAAGTCAACTAGATTTTAAATATTCTTTACGCATCCACAGAAACAAAATGTACTAGAAACCCTTTGGTCTGTGCCCTTGCCTTAAAGCTGGGTCAGCTGTGCTGTATGTAATTCCTGAAATATTATTTGCTTCACTTGTAATGATTTCTACTTCTGGGGCCTCCACAACCTCCCCAGCCAGCCTACTCCAGGCTGCACTGTCCCATGTATCAGGCAGCTTTCCTGTGCCCAGACCAAGCCTTTCCGGCCACGTAACTTCCTATCCCATCCATCATGGGCATGGCGAACAGGCTATTCCTGTATCTTCCCAATATTCTTCCAGATACTGCAAGAACTGCACATTGCCTAAATACTAAATAGTCGTAAAAAGGGAGAAAGCATTTTTGGCCACGAACACCCATGATCACCTCCTTGTGCAGAGAAATCCCCAAGCAGTTGTTACGGCAGAATCTCAAATGAATTTCCATTTCCAACCCTCTGGTAGATTTCTGAATAAGAACCCAGTTGTTTTTTGTAGGAGGGATGCTGCACAGCCCCTTCTGCTCCCTGGCAAAGCACCTTTCCCTCTGACAGTCAGCTGTGATGGTGACAGAGGGGAGAATCGTACCTAAAAATACAACCGCCAGAGGCAGTTTTGCCACCTTCTGTGATATTGAAAGGGGGAGGGGAAAGATTCTTCATGCACAGAGGGCATACAGTTAATTTTATAGTTAATAATTTAATATCCTTTTAAGTTCTGTATCTGAGAGCATGGCTTTTCTGCCATACGCTGAAGCCTCTCCAGTAAATGTCCTCTGTGTAGGAATGACAGCCTCTATGTCAGAAAGCTGGATCTTTGCAATGCCATATATACAGGGAAAATGATCTCCCCTGCACAGTGGAGTGTGCAAGCCAGGTAAAATACAGTACTGCATGTTGGCTGTGCAACTGTCCTCTTGCTTGTGGCAGACTTGTGCGTAAGCAGTCAGATCTGCTCCCCAGATGACAAATCCAGAACTGTTCCTCGGCTGCCATCCACACCATCCCTAAATAGAATAGCCAAAGAGAAAATCTGCCCTTGAGTGGTTCAACCCTGAAGAAAATAAATTATTGACGTCTTCTCATCTCCGCCGAATTTACATGAGGGATGAGCAGTAGAGCACATTACGGATGGCTCTGTGGCAGGTTAAAGTGATACAAATGGAGCTGCCATGATCACACCTCTCTTCTTGTTCTTCTTGTTCTTCTTCTTCTTCTCCACAGTGACATTTCTGACCAAGCTTGCAGTCAGGTAACTTCCCCTACCTGCAAACCTTTGGGTACAGGTGGATACAGACTTTCCATTTGTTTCAGCTTTTAAGGATTCTGACTGGAGAGATGATTTAGGGATTTGCTATTCAGAGGATTGAACTGAAGTGAAAAAAACCTCTACAGTCTTGTACGACGTGATGCATTTAAAATATCACCTCTGAAAACGTATCCCATAAACTTTTTCTACATAGCTGCCTCTTGTCCATTTGTCAGTTTTTCCTCCAGATGCTATGTTAGGTATGTACCTGTTACTTCTTCTGTATTTCTTCCAAAAGGACGGAGGCTCAATTTTAAAAGCAGGATGGCAGCCAATGACTTACAGATTAGGGTTTACTAGTTTTCTTAATTTCTTTCTTCTTCCCCTGGTACATATATGGTGCGAGAAGCTGTTGCTGGATGGTTGTCATATAAATACCATTATACTGATACCAAAGACAGCAATATTTTTATTTTTAGAACACGTTGTTTCACATGTTGGCTTCCAAAATTTTCAGCCGCTTGTCCCCAGTCTAGGTTTGGCTGTTGCTTGTGGCAGTGACCCAAAAAGAGGGTGTGTGGCTTGCTGTAATACCACAGCTGGCTCTCCTTTTTCAGGTTATCAGCATATCCCCACAGCCATTTCTAGATGAATTTCTGGTGAAGGAGGACTGGCTTTTGGTTGCTTGACCTAGAACAACTAAGCAATTGAAAGACCTTTTTGAGCAGGAGGAGGCCTGGTGAAATGCAGTTTCTGCAGTTTATTGGATCACTAAAGTGTGCAGAAATTAGTAATCATTCTAAACATGGGAAGTAACTCATGAGTTTCTTCTCTTGGTCTCACTCAACTTCAGCTGCCCTCTTTGAATTAGTCCCCAAAGACTATTATTATTTATATTACAGCAGCACCTAGAGGCCCCTGCTGAAATCAGAGTGCTATTGCACAGATCACTGCACACACCTGCAGAAAGGCACGATCCTGCCTCAAGTCCTGTAGTCCCAGCTGGTCAGCAAAGGAAAGAGGAGCAGTGGGCACTGCAGGAGCGAATCAAGAGAATGCACCCATGCCAACTCAGGCTGTAAAGCTCCTACGCACTCTTGTTAGCTACATGGGAACTCAGCCTTGCAACTGCTGTACTCTCGGATGTGAGAGCCAAAACCCCATGGACATCACTGCTACACTGATGCCAGGAGACCAAGTGGCAGGAACCAGAGGGCTGGGGCAGTGCCCAGAGTCACCAGTGGAAGAAAAGTGCCTGCTGGGCCAGGTACACCCCCACGCTGTCACGTCGCGGGAGGATTCTCAAGTCCTGTGGAGTGTCTGGGAGGAACATGAGGAAGGTGAGTGGTTTGGTGGTGGGGGACAGCTCTGCTTCTGCTGTTCAGCCCTGTACTGTGTGTTCTGGAACTGACCAGTGGAAAATCTGTGGGCTTGCTTTCTCCCACTCTACTTGGGGTTAAAGAGGGCTACAAGATGTAACAAGGTTTGGAAATCACCCAGCAGCGCTCATTCATTGTTGGTTCCAGCCTTTATTAATGGAGAGTGCTTCAGATTTGAGGCTAAATCGGTGGTTGGAGAGGACAGGAGCAGACAAAAGGCAAGGGGTACTGTGTGCGACCTGTGAGTTGGATGTCTAACAAGAACGATTTGGAAATACTGCAAAGAGCAAACTGATCCTGGTGGCAGTGTCAATAGCCTCCCCTGTGAGCACTAATTATATTATTACGAAAACAGACTAACACAAAACTAAACCACAGAAACATACATTTAAGATCTGGCGAGGTGCCAGTGTGCTCAAGGCACATTCCTCATACCAGCTGAATTATGATACTGTGCTATTTATTTTGCTGTAGCACTTAGGAGTGCTAATCATCAACCCACATCCTGCCATGGACCGTGCCATAAAAATACAGATAGCCAACACAGCATCCATCCCCTAAAAAGAGAGTACACAGCATGGGCGAGATTAGAAGGGTGCAGGCAGTTTAAGATGGCGTAGGCCAGCAAGATGGGTATTTCTCTCCAGGCATCCATGGTCCAGCTATTGTCAAGGCAGACAATTTTGAAATATGGTTCTGCAGGAGAACAGTGTGACTTTACTGATGCTTCTGGTATGATTATCATTAAAGCAGAATATAGATTTCTTTAGATATTTTCCCTTCTGCCTGCAAGGCTCTTACTATATGCCTACCAAGTGAAATGTTCCAAAACAAACACATTGCAATCCCTTATAAAGAAACAGATCACCCAGACAAGCATCAGTAGTTGCTTGGGAGCAGATAGGATCACTACAAGCAATACATCAGGCCCTTGCTTGATGCTTAAAGTTTAAATAACAGCAACTTCCATTTCCTGGGTTGCAAACAGCAAGTATTTGCCAATGATACTTCAGTAATTCACGAAGCAGGGAGGAACGGGAGACTCCCCCTGCCCCACTTTATTTTTGGCTAATCAGATGATGAAGAACATGTTTGTGTATGGGAGAGGAGTTGGGGTCATGGGGCCAGAGCCGCATGGGGAGGATTTGTATGCAATGGGAATAAATCTGTGAAAATGTGTAAGTGGAGCTGCAGAAGGAAATCTGCAGCCGCCTGAGCCAGGCGGTTGAATGGCAGAGAGGATGGAGGCTATTTGAATACTGATGTGGCCCTCACTTTCTTCCATTTCCATTAATGACATGCTCATCAAGGGCAAACAATGGGACCGGCTGCCTGCGCCTGTCACACTGTGTGGGTGCTGGGAATGCCAGGCTGTCATCCCGGGGCTGCATTTAGAGACCTGCACGCTAATAAGAAGTGCTCTGTGCCGTCAATGCAGACAGGTGCTTCCGAGGCTGGGACATGCTCCATTCCCTTCCCCTGAAACCTTCCTCTCCCAGCCCCCTGACAGACACCATGAAATGCACAAATTAACAGCCCCATCATGTTGGGCTGCTGCTGCCTGCGGTGAAAGCAGAAAATCAAGTTGTCACCCAGGGTGCAGTGATAAAGCCACAGCCTCATTTCTCTGTTGGTGCCCTATAATAGCAAATGCCAGACAGCTGGATGGATTGGGAGGTTTTAGATTAGGCTCCTGATGCACTTTGGCCACTGAATTAGCAGTTGCTGTTTTCATGTGGATTATTCGTGTGCAAAGCAAACATCTGGAGAAAGCAAAGGCTCCAGGGTCAGATATTCGATGCTTCTTTCCCCTAATGAAGTGGATATAACAGAAATTGTTTAGTGCCTTTGGAAAAATTTCTTCCCACCCTCAACGAAAAAGCAGAAACCCTCCCAGATTTGCCTCTGGAGACCTTCCCAACAAAAGCACAATACTCTTAGCAAGCATTTGCCCATGGCCAAACTGAACAAGGCTCTCTAGCCAAGACAAGTTTGTAATTCTACAGAAAAAGTGGCTGGAGGAAAGTCACAGCAAATCTTTGTGGTAAGGCGAACTGTTTGAAGGCATTTTATTTCCATAGCACAGCATCTCTCTCTGGCTGTGTGGGCTGTTCCCACAGCCACCCAAGTCCCCTTGCAATAACTGGGGTTTAGCCCTTCCACGCTTGAACAGCTCAGCTGCAGATAAGAACTGGTGGCCAGGGGTCAGAATCCAAAGCAGGGCCAAAGCTGCTCTGAAATTTCCATTGCCACAGGACAAGGGAAGATATCTGGGCCCCTGGATGTAAAACCAAGCCAAAATGGAATTGAAAATTGTCACTGACGAGGAAGGGGACAGCAACAGCGAGTGGTCAGCTCTGCCCCAGAAAGCACCACAGCAGCGATAAGAACAGAGGGGCCTGAGCCCTTCAGACTCCAAGGAGTTTAATGACATAATGGCCTGAGAACTTCAACATAAAACAGGAAGAGCAACTAACGAAACTTACAACATAAAACCCCCCTCCTGTCATTTTTATAGTAATAGTAAAACACTTTATTGAATTTATGAGCTACATAATGACTATGAAGAATGTAACTTGAATTAGAACCAACTCAGAAGTATAATATCAACTATAAACCCTTTTCTATTACCCCATCCCTTTATCATCATCCTATCTTGCTCTTTTTAAACCAAGGAATATTGCTTTCTTCAAAATTCAGTCTGAGATCTAT
The DNA here is from genome assembly GCA_013396635.1 of Penelope pileata. Lineage (NCBI taxonomy): Eukaryota > Metazoa > Chordata > Aves > Galliformes > Cracidae > Penelope > Penelope pileata. Next base: position 776,230 of record WBMW01006025.1, read on the forward strand.
CTCCCAACTTCTTAATAAATCAAGCAAATCCTGAGTTTCTCTAGGGGACATGGGGCCAAAAAAACAAGGCATGGCCAACCAACAAATTATATTCCTGAGTTAAGAAAGCGTCAAAATGAAAGCAAACCACGTTTCTGTGCAAGCTGCACCTGGGGAGGTGCAGGGGAATATCCTGCAGGTTGTGGCTGTGAAGCTGCGCAGCGAGGCACAGCACGACGTTTTCAGATGGTTCAGAACACAAAATGCAAGTTTTCTGTAGAAATCTTAGAAACAAAAGAGCAACCCCAGGATGTGCACGGGGAGCCAGGGAGTCCATTTAGGACCAGGTGCATTAGCAGGGCTCTGAAGCACCCTCTCCGGAGCCCTTTCAGTCCCAGGGTTTTGACACAAGCGATAAAACCTGTGCAAATCCAGGGAAAGCATTGAGGGCTGTTTATATCTCGATCCATTATTTTTGTGGAGGAGTTTGTAAATGAGTGATTGTGTGGGAGGGAAATGTACATAACGCAGCTAAAGCAGCATGCTTTACTGTGTTTTCTGATTCCATTTTACTCCTTTAGTCTCTCTGGTCCCTAAGGATTTTTCTGAAGGGGCGATAAAATAAAATGGGTGAAACAAAGCCATAAGCCAGTTAAGTCTGAAAGACATGTCATCTCATCTAAAAAGAAGAAACGGACCATTTCCATGCCTAGGGCTGACAGCAACGCCTGAGCTAGCAATAGCGCTATTCCGTTTGATTTATAGAATAATGGGGTGACAAATGATGACAAAAATAAACTTTTACTGCACTGAACTGCTCCTTTATTTATGAAATTTGGCCAAGTAGTGAAATCTTTTATCTGCAAGTTGTAACATGGAGTGGAAACGAGCGATTATGGTGTGGTAATAGTAATCCAGTGATGGAGGCCGAGTCAGTTGGAAATGGATTGAGGTAAAATAACTACCGCACCATGATAAATGTGAACAGCGCTTTGCTGACAGATGATCTAACAGGTGTTCATAACAACTATATAAGAGGATTTATTTATGACTAGCCACAGCCGCAGCACTGTAAATCAACTCCAGCAGCTGCACACCGCTGAAACCAAGTCCCTGATGGAGAAACAGTGCAAGAACCCAAAAGAACACAATTCACTTCAGAATCTTAATCATCAAATAACGCTTTTTTCCCCCTTATTTATTTATTTTTTTTATGCAATTACACCATAGTGCAGAAATCAGAATGACTTTCAATTATGTGAAGCTGAGATGGCGACTGTCTTTGCCCAAAAGCAGGCTTTGGCAGAGGCCTGTACGTAAAAGTGGAGCAGAACAAAGACTCTTTTGGGCCCAGTATCAAACAGGTACCTTTTTTCTGGTGTGAGGCCACTTAGGTACTGTTCTGATGCGGTGACAAGACAGTATGGCCAGACGAGCTGAAGGGACTCCTCTGTCCACCTCACCAGGATTTACCCCCTCAGCTGGGCTGAATCCAAGTGCCTGAAAAGGCTGAGCTGTAAGCCCCATCGGTAAAATGACCTGACCACAAACAAACCCCAATCCCATCAAAAAACCCTGCAGCCTCACAGAAATGGCTATGAGCTTTCAAACATAAATCCTGCTGACCTGAGCACAGATCTGCAAACATCTGGAGACATACAGCTGAGGGAGGAAGCAACAGTACTGAGTGGGACACATGCCTTCTTTTTGCCAGAATGGGATTAAAACAGCCTGGAAAACAACAGAAACAGCAATTGTTCCATCTCTTCCTCCCTCATAGTGGTGTTGTGGAATCATGTGGAGTGCCAGCCGCTCTCTAGGCTGATCTGGAGCGCGCACAGGCCGTGAGGAGGGGCCCCATGGCTGGGGCACAGCACGAACCCCCCTGAGGGGCTCCTCCTGCACAGCACCCTGCCCTTCGCTTGACAGAATAACCCTGACTGAACACCCTCGGACCAGCGTACAAAACCAGGGCAAAGCAAAAAAATGGCAGCAGTTAGGAGTCATTAAGCACTGCGGGATCAAACTGAAATCCTGGTACGTGCTCACACGGGTCTGCTCAGGGTCTCTGTCACGACTGCATCTTGTTCACATCTTGCACACCAATATCTCCATGGTAAGGGCAAATCCATGCCCCACACTGATGTGTTTCACTTCCTGCTCTGCCCTTCCTCCTGCTTTAGCAGCTCATGTCACAGAGCTGGGAGTTCCTCTCTCAAGATGTCGATATCTCCCCTGGCCATCCAGGCCTCGAAGCCACATGGGCATGGACTGCCCGTGGCTGCTGGTGCTGCTCACAGGCTATGACGAGGCAGCTGTTTTGGTCAGGAATAACAAAGATGAAGAGGTGATGCGGTGGTCTCTGCACCCCCAGGGCTCTATCCTCACCTCGGTGCTCCCTCCATTTCACCAGCCATCTCCCTCACCCCCATGTCACTTCCTATGGTGAGTGGTTAAATGGCTGCCAGCTGTGTAAGAGGAAGCCTTTCCCCACCTTTCCACCACCCAGAGTCCACCAGCATTTCTACAGGGCAGGAAGATGAGAAGGACCCCAGTGCACCCATACACTCTCGGTCTTTCCTGAAGAAACAAGGTGGCTTGTCAGCTGTTTTTGCAAGGTGAAGTCCAAATCTTTTGCTTTGTACAAGGCAGAAAGCAAAACAGGTCTGGGCTGAGCCTGAGAAGAGCATGGAAATGCACCCGTGACTCACAGCACATATAGTCTGCAGTGTGTTGCTAAAGTTGCTGTCCCCTTCTCTCTCCCCAGAAAGGGACCTGGAGAGGACTGGTGTCTAAAGGCACTTCACTCATAAGGGAGAAAGCCAGCAAAACTCATTTGCTCCTTTCTTTTATACACACATAGTGGGAAAAAGGAGGCTAGAATAACACTGTAAAGATACATGTATACACACCAGGATGTACACGCAGACTTAAATGCATGAGGATTTGGGGCAGTATGGCTGTTCAGACCTTGCAGCATGGGGTCAGATTCACCTTCTGCCTTCTGAAGCAAAACCAGTTAGCTGTAGGGATTGGAAAGCATATAGTGATGTTTGCCATCTCCTTCTCTTCCAAACAGGTTCACTGGACTGTGCTACATAAAGCACAAGTATACCAGATAAGAGGAAAATAACCTTAACAGAAGAATTGCTTTTATCAGAGTTGTGCACAAAGGCTCCTGTCAGCTATGAAGCCACACTATGTAAACACAGCAAAGCCCAGTGTCTGCATCACAAAACATTCAATGTAACACACAAGTATTACAAAAACATGCACTCTATGGCAAAATAGTCAAAATATGGGCAAGACGAGGAAGATAAACTGACAGAAATCAAAGGGAACAGAATCTGACCCTCACAGGCTCGTTTCAGGCACGTACCAAATCAGGTGAGGACTCGGAAGGGTTAAACTTACCTTTACATTGCTTACTGTAATTCTTGATAGAGCATCTAATTGCTAAGTTAAAATTAATTCAGCCATATAAGCTATTGTATGCAAAACCAGACAGTTCAGTAATTGAATACTTTTTAAAAAGAATTAGTACTAATTATTTTGATGGACCATTACAAAGGAATGCGTGCAAAAGGATTTCATCCTATCACCAAACACCACTAATTGGCCTAAACCGCAGATCAAGAGGATTTAAAGCCCTTACGGTTTTTTGTATCCTATCCAACACATATCTGTGTATCCCTTTGCTAATGTACATTTCCAGTTTTGTTCCACTTCTAGTAAACAATGTTATCTTGTGACAGCAGATGACCAGAGCTTAAGTACATGTTGTATTTAAAAACAGGAAAAAAAGGTTAATTCTCTACTGCAATTTAAATATATTATTAATATTACAGAATGTTACTCTGTTCCTGAGTTATTAGAAAAGATCATCAGGAAACTATCATCAAATCATTGTATCTTTTCTATGCCATTCATTATTTCATATACTGTGTCTGTTCTAAAAACACTTTCATTACTTCTTCCATCCTTTCACATGGTATTCTATTTATATCTTCCATTATTTGGCTCCTAGCTCTATAACTGTTTCTATTTCTGCAGTTTTCTTTAGAAATTAAGTACCAGAATTAAAGCAGAGTATGCAGGAAAGAATCTATTATACTTTTATTTGACATCATAAAATATTTAGGGAAAAGAAGAGGAAAAATATGTTATTTTGACTGTCATATATCAAGCCAATGTTTATATTCTGCCATCCAGTGACACATAACTTTCCCTGTACTGCAACCCTTCCAAACAGCTCAAGTTACTTCAGAATGAAGCATGAATTTGAAAATGGTTTTATTACAATGAAAACAAAAACATGGTCCCAACCACGTTTCCTAATTCCTCAACCCATAATTACCAGTATCAGTTCTAACAGACTAGATCAAAATCTTGGAGTCTCTTTAATTACCTTGGGCAGGACTGAATCGGTTAATAACATCACATACCCATTCCCTGGTTCTGATAATATATTTCGGTTTGTAGTTATTACTGACTTTCTACATTTCTGCCTGGTTCTGTTGCACCTGAACCCTCACCTCCTGGTCCCTAAACTGGACCTCGACGCAATTGCCGAGCCATCTTAGCAAAACCCACCTCACCAATCCTGCAATGCTATGCACAGCCCTGCTCCCACATCCTGATTTGTGCATACAGGGATGCTTCAAGGTTGCCTGTGTCTGGGCTCTCCCAGAACCTAGATGGTTCTCAGTGTGCAGCTCCTGAAAAATCTGCCTGTAGAGCTCTTGGCTGCTGCTACTTGGTACAAGCAAACCACTCTGAAGTGAATTCCAGCTTGCAATTCAGACTAGCCATCTACTTCATATCCTAATAAGCTTTAACATGCCTCTATAAATGATGAAAAGTGTGAAGGAAAGTGAATAAAAATGATACATAGCAAAAGCAAGAAACTATTGCTAACTATTACTAACTGGCTGAATTACGACTGAGCGCAACTTTCACTGCTGATGTAGGACATGTACATGTGCTCATGTTTAGGTTCCTAAGAGCTGAGCTTTACTGCACACATATTTCACTATTTAAGTATCTCTCCACAGAGAAACTTTCTCCCTAGATTACCATTTGGGGAAACCATAATAACTTTGCAAATCACACTGTCAATCCAGATCCCTGTATCAGGAGTTAGTGAACCATGGGACCAAATCATGAAGTGTTGAAAAAGTAAATTAATACTAAAAATGCACCAAATATGCTTATTATATACATTTCCTGTCTTCATTAGTAAAGTGTATGAAGTGCTCAATAGAAGCAGAATTTACTCAGTAACTTGTGTGACATACAGCAATAATACACTTTGATTTATACTGTGGTACAAGGAACAATTCCTGCTTGTTTTTTATCCTTTACAAGCATGGTGGAAGGTTTCACCGTTCATTCTTTCCTTTGGAAGCACAGTTCTGCACCTTTCCCTCAGCACCTTCTCACCGAGTCTTAATATCAAACACCATCTAGGCCAACCTGCATTTCCTCTGTGCTGGTTTTCTACAGTCAATAATTTTCCAGCTGCTTGAATAATGACCTTTACACTACACTTGAAAATTATAATTCAAGAAAAACCTTACTGCAATATGAGGACTTTAAAAATAATACAAATGTTGACTACAAAAATGTGCTTTCCTGTTGAGGGCATTAGATAATTGTTTCTTTGTCTGAGAAATACCAATACATTTTGGGTGAACTACATTTCTTAAATGCAACTTACCTAGAAAAAGGTCTCTTTAGAACCAGGGAACTCTGCTACATACCAGAGCTACTCCTTGGTTCTACTAAAATTTTTTAGTAGAAAATTTTCGAAGAATTTTCCAGTTTGCAGCAATGCAACTTTTCTGAAGACGTGGAATTTCTTGTCATTCACAAATACAAACCAAGAAGCACCACTTGGTCAGCACTGAAGGACCATGTAAGGGTCCTGGTGACAGAGCAAGGGTCCAGCTATCCAAATGTCTTCAACATGTCACAAAAACAGGAGTTTTCATGAGCCATGAGCTGCTAGGAAAAGCCACGGCAGAAGTGAGAACTGATATGAAATGACAAAGCTCAGGTTCTTCATGTAAACTACCACATAACCAGAATATGAATGGAAAGTCAAAATCACGCTCAGGCTACAGCCACTGTACAGCAGGCAGAAAACTGGGCACCACCACGGTGGCAAAGCTGTCGGACTTCTCAGCCCTAGCTCAATAGTTATGGTTATCAATTTCTCTTTACCTTAAGCCCTGGTTTATGCACAGCTGGGAGATGTGCTAACTTAGGTATACAATAAAAATTTGAAGTAAAGAATCTGAGTGATTTGTTAAGCAAGGTGACAGTATTTCCCAAAATTTCTCCTCAATCAATATTTTATGAGTAGGCCGATTTGAAAACAGAGTCACAGGTTTAGTTTATTAAGAAAAATGTAATCATTTCAGAATATCAAAAAATTAAAATGGGAGCACAAACACTGTCAACTTTCACAAAAACAGTCTCACAATGCATACGTAGCATCTAATCTTGTTAATATTTACTTTAAATTGACCAGTTACACACATTACTGATGAACATCACTGGCCCTCTACCAAAACAAGAAAGAGGCACTCTCTGCTCATAGCACTACTTTATTGGCATCTTAACAGAAATATTTGAGAAAATGACATCAAGTGGGAACAATGTTCTTACTACACGCGTTCAGGTTTACAAGGATTTTTTCAGAAAGCAAACAATTTTCTTGCATTCGTTGCACAAGCCTGGGCTTCTCTGAGGTACAGACATAGTTGCTGTACATGTTGCTGGAACCTATCTGCCATTTTAACACAGTTCTCAGCAGTGAGATTTCCCTTGAACTTTATTATCCAGTATTTGTCCACTACGGTGGGGAAAGGGAGGGAGGGAAAAGAGAGGGAAGTACTAGGATAGAACAAATGGGAAATACATTTAAGAATGAAGATAACTAACAGTAAAATATATGTTCTTTGGTTAGCAAGCAGAAAAAAGGAGAGGACTTGCATACACTAGCATTCTAAAGCAGAAGAATGTCAAGAGTGTATTCTTCCCCCCACTGCCAGATGGAAGGGCTATTATTATAAATGAAAGGCAGCAGTAGTGGATGCCAGGCACTTTTGTTGTGTGCCAGATTCTGAAGTCCAGATGTAAGCAGGTTACCCCTGGGACAGGACAGGCTTCAGCTCCCGCAGCAGAACAGAACCAATCACAGTTTTCTCAGTGTTTATGATGAGCTGTGCTGTAGAGCTCTCCTTCAGCTCCACTGTGACTAGCATCAGTGACCCACTGTGCACAGTCTTAGCTGCAAACCTGGAGTGGAAGAGAAAAAAAAAAAAGAAATCACTGAGAATCTTAACGTCAAAGACTGCAGAAGTTAAATGAGATCATCTAAAAACAAAATGCCTCCAATTACCAATTTCAGGGAATAAAGCACAAAAAAATATAAATTCCATAGAAAATTTCTTCATCACTTAAGGGAAAAAATCATTTAAGGGAAAAAAGGGATTGTGCAAAGCTCTGTATTTAATAATACAAACAATAAAATCTATTTAAATCAAATCATTATTTGATTTCCAAATCTTCAGCTTCTGTACAATACTCAGGAACTATTTTAGTGTACATGGGCAACCTGGATTCAGCTCTAAGGAGATTTCCATATATAAACATCATTTGCTGCCCCAAAGAAAATCTAACGACACTAAATGTAGTAAAACACTTCCAAAAGCCAAATGGTTGTACCTTCGGAAAAGCATATCCTCCTGCCATCTCAGGAATTAATTCAGGCTAAAAATACTCAAAGACATCCAACACAATCCTTTGTAATAACGGTAACAGCAAGACATCACATCATTGCACCTGTGACTGTATTTTATCTCCACAATATTTATCATAAAAATGTGGTTAACATTTCTGAATATTTTATGAGTGAAAGTCTCAGGATGCAAACAAAAAAAAAATCCAGATAAATAGAAGTTAGGACTAATGCACCATTACTGAATTCCAAGACATGAGGAATCCCCTAATTACACGGAATTAAAACCAAAACTAGCCTTTTAAGCACTACAATTGACTGAAAAGCCATTTTAGGCACAATGAACTTCTGTCAATCCTGTTAATTCATTCTGCGTGCACAGCCTGGCCCAAGAGACAGGAAGGACGAGGATGGCAGCAGCCTCATCCTCCACATCCCACACGGAGCACACCATGCTTTTTTGCTTTTTTTTGCTGTTGTTGTTGCTGGTTACTTGACAACAACCGAGTTTCTGCACATGGGCTTTTGAAAACACGAACAAGTGAGGAGCAGGTCCGCGACCCAGCCTGACCCCACTTTGCAGGGCCAATCTCCTCTCCTCCCGCTGAAGGACACGTGTCTGAACCAGAGCCATCTGCCTCAATTTGCGCGACATCTTCAGCCACAAAAGGACCCAGTTAGCCCTGACAACAGCGCACAATGCAGAAAAATAAAACTGCTGGGCTGACAGCCCGCTGTCGGCTATTCAAGAGCAAACCAACTGGTCAGTGTCTCATGTCTGACAATTAGCACGGGCCTCGCAAAGCGCCTGCTTGGGCCCTCAGGGATCTGTTTAATTACCATCAACATAAAGGAGGGAGTTTATCAGGAGATACTCAAAAAACTTCACTCCAGACTTAATTAAAATATTAGCCACTTAAGCAGGAAGCAGGTTCTCTTTAAACGAGAAGTAATTTCTGTCTTTTTTTCTTTTTAAACTAAGCATATCAAAATCTCATAACACATTATACTAATTAAGGAAATATGGGGCACTTCTCTAATGTCACCCATCACAGGTCAATCTATTTCTTTTGTCCAGATTATAGGTAGATACATTCAAAGACCTCTCGCTTTAATAGGAGATTCTGAAACAACATCACTACCATAAAAAATAACTACTTAGCTAGTTGTATCAGCAATTTTGTCTCCTTGCACTGCAATGCAAAGGATCACTGTTTCTCTTGTTGATTTTGACAGGGGGATAATTATATAAACAACAGTCTTATTAGTCACTTTATTTACTTAACAGTTGTGTCCTGGAACAACACAGAAAGGATTACGTCTGGGGATGCACATAAAAAGGTTGGTAGTTGGCACTCCTGCTGGGTTTCACAGCCCCAAGGCTTGATTTTACCCTCTTTTATTAAAACCTGAAAGTGATACGAAGTCAGTGCTCCAGAGAAAGCCAGGAGAGCCCAAACAACCAGAGATTAGTTTTGAACTGATATCTTCACAGGTGTATTTGCAAAATCTGATAAGTGATCAATATTACTTTTCTGTACCACTTAATTATATGTGAGTTTTTATGTGGCTTGCAAGGTGAGAAGGGCCTGATACTTGGGTAATTCTATATAAAATGTTACTACACACAGCTAGCACCGGCCACTCGGTCTGTATCCACGGCCAGTGATCTGGAGTCATGTAGTGAAAAAAAACCAGAACGAGATGACTTCTTTTCACCTAAGAAAAGCCTGTGTAGAAGAACCACAACGGAATGGGTTTACCGCTGCTTTTGAACTTTGGAAACTGAAATTTGTTCTTTTAAAATGGGGAAGAAGTTTCTGAAACCAGTTATAACCGATTTATTCAATTGTTGAAACTGAATGCAGTTATTAAGGATGAAGCCGTTGACTTTTGGTTACAATACTTTATCAGTAAAACCGATCTGCTAATTATTTAGATATTTTAAAACCAGTCACTGAGCAATTTGGGTAGTATCTGATTTTTAGACTAAGTATATGTTATTGCATTCTATATGCTTACACTTATGAGCCCATGTGAATTTTACGATATGAGTGTTCTGCTCAACTAAACAGTTAGACCAGAAAGCTATTAAAAATCTTTCAGCAGCAAAAATTAATCACTCTATATAGCAGGTATTTATTCTTTGTGAGAAACTGTGGAACAGTTTTTATTTCCCCATGAGGTGAGTAATTATTTTTATTTTTTGTGAAAGTTGATACTACTTTAAAGATAAGAATTTTAATCCAAATATTTAAAAAAAGATATTAAAAACAGACATCACAATCTGACTGAAGCCTTTGAAACTGTGCTGTCAAACATTCAAATCTAACTTGTAAACTGGCTGTTAGTAGAGAAAATTTCTCCAAAATAGAGAAATTGTCATTTGGGCAACCCTTGGCATGAGACATTATCATACCAGTGTGGTTCTGTTGCAGCAAACAAAACAAAGGATGCAGCTGTCAAAATGAAAAGCAAAACCAACCCAAAAGGTACATGAGAGTATCATTCAGAAAACAGAACCAAATATCTGCTAACAGTTTTAAGATGGTTGTTTCTGTTATGCTGCGGTTATCTGCATATTCTAAGTTTTCCCAAATACATGTATTTTTCTTTAAAAAGAATGTTAAATATTCTGAGGCTATGTGACACGGAAAAAGAGAGGAGTAGTTCACAGATTTACAGAAATTCAGGATCTGTCAGTACGTAAGAAAATATACACCAAGGATCAAATTCCAAATCATCATCAATAAAGCACTGTGCATTTTTATAAAGTCATTCAGTCTTTCAATAGTTAAAAATCAAATACATTATTGGTCATGAAAATATGATTTTTTTAATGGTTGTCCTATATTTTATTTATATTAGTCTGAATTTGTAATAAAGGAAAAGGAGTATCAGATATTACAGTGTGACAGTATTTGGCAAATGCTACCCCATTACAGACCAGCAGATATTTTTTCCTTCATTTGTAGAAAGAAGATAGCTGCAACATGCAAGACAGGCATTTTCACTTGGAAAGATTATGAAAATTACAAGCCGAGGATCAGAGAGTAAAAGCGTAACACACTCTAAAAATCCAATCCTTAAAATTCAGCATGTGAAAAAAGTGAATTTACAGCCGAACACTATCTGGATTTTTGTTTACAGCAGAGCAGGGTTTGTGACGCATAATTCAGCAGCTCTAAAACACATGCTTTCTCCTGTCGGGCACTCTTTTTCATCTTTGATTCTTCTATTTAAGCTAAATTTTCTTCTTTTTCAGATTTATCGCTTACCAGAAACAGTGACAATGGCCCATAGAGGGTAAAACTTTTTTTTTTTAAACCTTGCACATTAAGCCTTCAATTATTGCCTGCTGAAGCAGACAGAATCCTATTAGTAAGAAAGACGATCACAAGATGCAGTGCTCTGCCCTAGCTGTAGACAAATAATTAGTCCAAAGTTCACAAATGTGTAATCAAGTTATGCAATGAATATATTCAAAGAAAAAAAAATACTGCTGTGAATTAGTCTTCAATTTGTAAATATAAGAACGAACAGCTATGAAGTACATTCCAGTGTATCACACGGACAGCAAGAATAGTTTCAGTTAGCCTTTACAGTCAGTATTTTATCTGAAAAGTGGCTTACATGTGTTGGTTCTCTGAGTAAGCATTAGAACATGAAAAAATAAGTATACGGCATAGCATTACTGTGAATTAATTCTGACCCGAGGATACAGTAAGCTTAATGGAACAAAGCAGCAGAAACATACTCACAAAAAGAAACATCCTTTTCTGAACCTGGTGATTTTAACCTCTCAGAAAAAAACTCCTTAACGCTCATTAGTAATCATAAAATTTGATTAATATTTGTATTAAAAATCATACTTTGAGGTGTTTTATTTATTTTCCAGACCATTTAATGCTACTTTCACATTTTCCTTAAAATAAATTCTTCAAAATACCTAATTCATTACCACAATGTAACTAGTTTTCAATATGAACTAGTTTGGGGTTTAATGGAATTTTTAAAATTAACTACAATCAAGTCTGCACTGTATTTTAATTTTATTGCTAAACTGGATTTTGAGTTTTCCTCAGTTGAAAGTGAGCAGTTGCACTGTATTTCTAACAAAAATGCATGAATGCACACAAACCCTTAGAACCTGATGTACAGCACACAGCAGTACTCCACACGCCCAAAAGATTCTGCATGAACTTCTTATCTTGCCCAAAATTTCCTCTTCCTTCAAAAACTTCAGCATTTTTCATTGGAGGTATTTATAGAGCCTTCCCAAAACTCAATAAACTAAAAACTTGAATCACTACATTTGTTTCTCTTGTAGAAAACTATAATTGTCGTACCTGATCTCTTTTGTTTTCTCATCTATTTTGTTCTTTTAATTTTTTTCTTAAATAGTCAGGAGTTTAATATGGTAAGTATGAGAATTACATACAGTCTCCTTTTAAAACAGGCAATAAATTTTCATTTGCAAAAATTTAAGTAATTCCAAAGAAACAATTCACCTTACAGAAATACATTAAAATATTAAACTTACTCAGAAATCTTTCAAATCAAGGATATTCTCCCATTCATTTAGTTTAAGCATTAAATGTTTCTTTTTTAAACAACTAACTCAGAAGGTTTCTGTTTGTTGCTCAAAGAAAATGCTGCACATATTTTTCATTTTACAACACTCTGATACAAAAGCAGTGCTGTCCTCTAGTGGACAGCAAACAAGCTAGGCTGGAATGATCTATTTTGATTAACTTTGTATCCAAAATAACTCACTCATATACTTTTACTATTAAGCTCAAATTTTATTTCTTAAAGTTATTTTTAAATTTTGCAATCCACACACTAGCTTCTTATGTGTAGTAATATATTTAAAAAGTTAAATGTCTTTAAATGATGTTGCAGAAAGACATAATCTTGATCATCTGTTTTCTACCAGTTAATCAAAACCTTCAAACATTAATAACAAAAACTGTATTAGTACAAAGAGGGTCCTTTTGTTAGCAAGGAGGAACTTTCAAGTTTTGGAATATTAGGATTTGATTAAGAAATATATAGTAGAAACTGCTGAATGACTAAACTCATTTTCAAAAATTCCAGTTTTCTTTTTACCTAGGAATAAAAGAAGTGCCTAAGAGTAGTGACTAACCAGAAAGACTTTCAGTAAAGGCTGACAAAAGAAAGGTAAATAGTTAGCATAGCTGAATCTCTAAGAGACTCAACACTTAATTTTTAAAATCTGGGATTCTGCAGTTACCTAAGAAAATGTTAAGAGTTTATAGTTTCTTGCTACAAGGAGGGCTGAAATACCTGTGGACAGGGATACACCATTCCATTTAGAATTCTGTCACCTATAGGCTAAAGCTAGTAGAGAAACTCTTTTGCCTAGGGCATTTAGCCTTCTAATTAATTCCTACTAGAGAAATTAGGAAGCAAAATCAAGGCTGCAAGTCTACAACAAGTTTATTTACTTGGCTACCCACTGCAGCTTTCTTCAAGAGTAAAAGTAGAAAAAGATGACTAGGCCAAACAGCTAAAAAGCCATGGAAGCAGAACAGTGCACCTAATTGCTTCAAAAGAGCTGCTGCCAGAGGTAAATTTCACTTCATCTGATCTCTCAGACGGGCTAACTACTTAGTAAAAAATATAAGAAAAAAATTTCTATGTACATACACAGCAGAAACAGTCCTTCTGGGCTTGTAGAACCTATTTGTGAGCTATTGAGAGCATATATTTGTATCCAAATGGAGTAACTGTAAACAATATATGTTAATTTCTCATTGATTTCTACACTATGCTTATCCTTCAACAAATGGGTGATAGTTCTTCCTATCTAACATGCTGGAAACATCTACAGTTGCTAGTTACGGTAAGCTGATGGGGCTTGGGAACTTTCTGAGAACTCTTCCAATTTAGTAGAAACTGGGAGATGACATACACAAAGATTTTCCAAGTGGACTATTTCAAAGAGAGGTTTGTTCAATATATACACACTTACACAGGCACACACCTCTTCTCCCCAAATTAAGCGTTGCTGGATAAAAAGGTATGGGGATGATAACATTACTAAGCAAGGCATTCTCTGATAATCAAAATTGTCTGTAAACAAAACCCTCTTTCCTTTGAGAATCAGTCTGCCAATATAACCTAAACGCAACATGACAGGTTGCAAAATGATAAAAAGGGGTGAATACAACTAGATTGCCAGGCTGAAGTAGGAGGTGGGGAATAAAGGCTACTGCAGAGACAGATCCTTGGATCTTTCTTCCCTTCCCCACTTCTTTCTTTTACTCCTTCCTTCTTCCTTTCATTCTTTCCTTCTTCCTTCCTTTTTTCTTCATCCTTTCCTTCTTTATTTTTCTTTTGTTCTTTCAGCATTTCATGCAAGTTTCAATACCGTGTCTAGCTGCATATATGTTCCTCAGCTCCTCAATGCCCATCCAGTGCAACAGGCTTATTGTCATATTACATGATTTCCAGAGTATGTTTCTGATTTAGCTAAAGGATAATGCAAATCTCCAAAAGATAGGAGGAAAATATTTAACTTCTTGTTAAATACTTATCCACAAAACTACACGAGTCATGAGTATCTTGAACAACTATGTACTACACACAGCAAGCTCTGAACAAACCGATGTATCTATACTGCACAGTCAAGTGTCATTAAAAATACAGCTGCCCAAAGCAGCATACCCATTGAGTGTAATGCTGCCCTTCAGCTAGTTAGACCTGCCGCAGCAGTAAGCAGATGTGCTGGTTTTTTGCTCCTTGCTTAAAAGCTACTTTGCTGCCAACTCAAGTGTCTATTTTGACAAACGCTAAGAGATGAGAACTCTCCATCTGCAAGCTGTAGTGATCCAGTGGAAGAAGATACGGCTATGACAGCGTCCACTTTAATGGTTGCAATGGAGAAGGTTATTACACTCATTATTTCAAAAGGTGAAATGGCTGTCCAGAAGCACATCAAGGCTTCACTGTGGAAAAGAGGGATTTGATTTTCTTCAAAGCTCCGATTGCCCCATATTGGGTTATTGGGCTAAAATTAGAGACTTGACCATCTCAAATTAGAAAACTGAAATTAATGCTGTTATGGTTCTCCGTGAGCGCTGGCCAAAGGTTAAGGCCACGACATGCAGAATACAGGCAAGTAGATGACACCATGCTCACTTTGTAATCCAACTATTTCCTGATACTAGTTGTGGATTCCTGCCAACATACAACAGCAGCACCAGAATAGTTCAATGGATTATTAATCTGAGGTTAACTAAAATCTCTTCTTCGTGTCTACTCTGATGGGTTTAAACTTTTTTCTCACTGACTGATTAGGCAATGTGCAAGGAAACTCTTCAAGAGTGAAAACTGCGGAAAAGATGCTCTACATTGCATCATTTTGCAGAGCCACAGTTGTTATGGGAAATAATATACTAAAGCACAATGCACTCCATCTAAAAAAATACTTCAGAGAGTGAAAGGTGGAGAGGCATATAGTTCAAGGAGGCCCTATTCTCCATACCATTAAATACGTATTCTGACACCAAGCATAAACCAAAGTGAAAGAGAGAAAAAGCAAATCCAGCTAGTGATTCCACCTCTGAAAGAACTTCTCTGCTATATGCTACTGCCAGCACATGAAAAGCTTTTGCGCCATATTTTGGAGGCAGTGGAAGTGTTTTGCATCGGTGTTTCCATTATTTTCCTTCTAAGTCAAATTACCCTAATACACCTTTCCTTCATCCAAAAGGCCTTGAATAATAGTAGGCACTATTTTGACACTTCCAAGAGGATCTAAGACCATCTTAATAGTAAGTAAAGTCTGCAATTCATCCTTTCATTCTATCATTGTCTGTTGTCTTCTGCTACAAACATAGTGAAAAAAAAATGAAGATTACCTATCCTGGTGGGAGGTTATGAAGCTGAAAATGAAGACAGTAGAAAGACACCTGAGGAACCCTTAGAATATTCATCTGAGAAGGAATAAGCGACAGATTTTGAAAGTAACAATAGTATGAAGGAAGCTTCTGGATAAATAAGGCTCATGTTGGTTAAAAAGAAAATTACTGAAAATCTTGAGCTCAGGAGAGTCCTTGTCTCATCAGATTTTGAAATAGAAGAGGACAGCCTAGAATTTATATTTTGTATATATAAAACAATGAGTGTTATTGCCCAACCAGAGGGAGTTGAAGGGCTGGCCCACAGAAGAATCATCTTTGAGGGAATAAATACTTTCAGTCATGCATCCTCTTTGCCTTGAAGATGAAAAATACCTGTCAGACTTTCCACACCGACAACAAACAGCACACGTACTTTGACTTAAACGTATTTGTTGGTCCTTAAATGTGGTTATTCAGATTAATTTAATTCCCTATTGGAAAAAATACTTTTCTTCCAATGTCTTTGCTTGTAGATATTCAAATGATGTGCGCAGATGAACGCAAGAAAGAAAACTTAGGGTATTTCCAGATTAATTTCAAAATCATTTGGTCAATATCTATGTGCTCTTCAACCTGTTTCCACCCTTCAGCTCTTAAAATTCTCCACAAACAGCAGTTCTCAGAACATGGAAAGGGCTATGTAAGTTTTAAGATTTCTGGAACAATCACCATAATCGCCTTTGAGAAATAACGTTTTAAGAAAAATAATGTACTCAAATTTTGCTGAAGTTTTCAGATTTACAGAGAAATTATATTTCCTCTGAAAAAATATTTCTTTAAGTTCATTTCACATTTTTGTTTTTAGTACCAGTCTTAAAACTGCAACAGTGTTCGCCCCTGAGACCAAAGCAAGAGAGATCAGTATGTCCAGAGACCTAATAGCTGATACAAACTCACCTTAGGCACACATGTAAGCAAGCAAAATAGTACAGCAAATTTATTTTGCAAAAATACGGATACAAATCTTCACATTAATGTTCTGATATTAATTGACTATTGATCTAAGAACTTCTGCAGATATCACTTAAAACAAGTAGAACAGGTCAGAAAACAGAGTCTAAAATATAATCATCTGTATTACCTACACTTTGTAACAGTTAAATTATTTTTTTTTGCCCAATAATAAAAATTCAGTAGCAATATGATATAAAGAGCAAAAATGCATGTTAGAAAGTGTTGCTACACTGTTATTTGGACTGACATATAGCTGATGTATTTGACAGGTTTACATTTACTTCATTTTTCATTAGTGAGTGCATGCAATTCTCTTGATATTTGTTGCAAGTATTTATTTTCAAACCTTTAACGTAGTTGCCTTAGTGATTTTGGTGCAAAAATGCAATCCTAAATAGGGTTATCAATTTAAAGAGAAGTAATTGGGCCCCACCAACATGACAACATCTTTGTCATGAGTGCAAATATGCTCAGACAGAAAAAAAGAAACATGCACCTGTTCCTGCTCATTAGATAGGCTTGTATTAAACTATACTACTGCATTTTGAATGAGTGTATTTCTTTACCAGGCAATATACATTTCTTGCCATTAGCAGTCATTAAGCAAATAATACCCAAGTTGGAAACGACCAACTGACATGTTAATGCAATTCAGGCTGCACAGTGCAGGACAACAATGATAGGTTAAAAATAGTAGTGCTTTTCCTGTGTAAAGGGTATGTACTAAGCTTTTCCAAGAAGTGAACTCAACTAGTCCTCACAGAATAGCACGAAGAGCCGAAACAAGTTGTTGTGTAGTATTTTTTCTTCCCAAATGCTGCTTGCAACAAAACAAACAAGACAAATGGAAATACTGTAGAAGAACAGAAACATAAATTTAATGATATTTTTATCATATTTACTGTTTTGTCAAGGTAAAAGCTGACTGTTTATTTTACCATCTTGAAATGGTGTACGTGCCATATAACCAAAACACACCACGCTTCTTGTATCCATAATATTTTGCAAGAAAAGACTGTTTTCGTTAAGTCTAATGACAGAGTTGATTAAAGGGAAATATATATACATTTGTATATACATATATATATACACACACATATATGTATAAATATTTTAGCTGTTTTAGAGATTTGAGGCTGATCATTAACTATGAATAGTAATATCTATGAACAGGATTCATTAATGATAACACAGCAGTCTTTAAAAGATGAACAGGTCCATCACAGGGCCAGTTAGTTATCGTTCTCATTCCTGTAGTTGCTACTGCAACTCCATAATATTTGTGAACTCCACTTGCAGTGACACAAACAATGGACTGTCTTCTAAATACCCATCACTTCTGGGAATTTCTAGCAGGTGTTTCAGTTGTTATAAACGTGTTTTCTCTCCCTGGTGGACATTATAAATGCTAACTAGTCTCTAAGTTCTACAGTAGTCTGACTATATTCTATTCTGAACTAAAAAAACCCTTTGGCAACCACCCCTGCCTTCAGGATGCTCTAAAGGGTTCTGAACACTTCAGCCCTAACAGAACAAGTCTTCAACCACTGTCTCTGAAGGAGTGTACCCAACAGCAAGTACATCTTCAACGGAGTTACTAGCTCTCTTTTGTGGAAAACTTCCTTGCTTTTAAGAAGAGTCAGAGAAAGCAACAACAAATTATAAATCAGGAAACCTGTGGCTGAGTTAGGAACTAAGCCATTATTCTAGGCAGCCTTTTTGAGACTTGGCCACAAAACAATCCATCCCTATGCACAAAGTCTCACGTGATGGATAGGGTAAAGACGGAGAACACCTGTATACAGACTCTTTAGTCTCCCTTGATTGACACTCTCACCTAGTCTTTGAATTGATATTGAGAATGCAGGCTGTATAGATCCCTCTGGGATGCAACAAATGAGGACACTTTCACGGAGGAGCAGGTGTCAATAGTGACAATCATTTCAGAGCAATCGCACTAGCTGTACCATGTTTTTATGGTGAAACAGAATTTTATCATTGACCGTATCAAACGCATAGGAAAATCCAGCTGGGTTAATGTTAGTGTAATGCAATACAAATGCCCAGTGATGCAAAAAAGACTACATCCAAAGAAGAGAAATATCAGCTTATTAGAGCTGTGTAGGCTACGTGATTCTCACCATTCCAAACAGCCATCTCAGCCAGCAAAATTTCAAAGAAAAAGATTGTTATTTGTTTTAAGAGGAGATACTTCGCTTCTATTTAAGCAACCAAATTCAAGAGGCTAAGGTAACAGCTTCCAGTAATGACTTGCTGTTATTATCTGTGTCTACTCAGTTTTCCATAGATAGCAATTTTCCTGTTTGCTCTTGTCACAAGTGAGAAGACATGCAGATTCATTGGACTAAATATTTTCAGTCAACCACGTTACAAGCTGTGATTAACCAATAGCCATATCAATTCAACTCACATTCTGCACCACAGCTTTTGGATAAAATGGGTTGATCTGGAATTAGACAGGGCCATTGACTTTCCTGGCTGATAAAAATTACTGCTTTTCCTTGTAGATGTACAGGAAGGAGAAGAAAATGTTCAATGAAATGTTCAACCTGTATTTTAAAAGATCTTCATCTACTTAAAAATAAAATAATCACATCCTACATCTAAGTAGTTGAATATATTAGGTAAAAAATTAGTGTGAAAAAAACAAGCTTCTTCTCTCATTTGATAAATCCACGTAAGGCTACTTGCTTTTGGAAACAAAAACGAAAGTAAGAAAAGCATGTAGACATTACTAAAAATTTTGTGCTTTGAAAAGACTATCTTTTCTCTTTGAAACAAAATCAGGAAATCAAAAATTCCACCTAGCTATGTCCAGTAAGGTGTAGATATCTGATGTACTGTATACATTCAAATAAAGATCTGAGAAGTATTCAAATTATTATCTGGTTAGGATTCTGTATCACTGTCCAAGTTGCACACCTCATTTTTTAAAGGTGCAGATAACAAAATTTTCCCTAATATTACAAAATGCTGATGAAATTTGAACTAACTCAAGTTCATATTAAAAAACAATCCCACTGCAAATGACATGTATTCTTACCTGTGTATGTTATCTTGACCAGAAGGGACTACACCTAGGTTTGCTGCCTTCACTACTCTCTCAATTATTACAAGACTAGTAGAGTTCTGTGGAGCAACATCTATGACAGCAGATGTCTCATTCATTCCTGTCAGCATCCCTGAAACATTAAACATTTCATTATGAATACTTTAGATTTATTTGCTTGTTATGCACAAAACCAAAATAAGAGATTTCTAAACAAACTAACAAACAAAAACATTTGCAATGAAAGTTAAACCCTATGTTGAG
This sequence comes from Penelope pileata, assembly GCA_013396635.1. Lineage (NCBI taxonomy): Eukaryota > Metazoa > Chordata > Aves > Galliformes > Cracidae > Penelope > Penelope pileata. Next base: position 796,175 of record WBMW01006025.1, read on the forward strand.
AAAACAATTTTATACGAAATTGCATAATTACATCAGTTTAACACAGTATTTGCAAGGACAGGCAACTAGAAATAAATTGTTATTAACAGGACAATTATATGTGTATACTAATGCAACTGTGAAACCAGGATGGTTCTTTTTCCCAAAAAGCAGGAACCTACAAGAAGAATGTAAACAAACAAATGAAATACGGAGTAAAGACCCTTTTGGAAAAGTCCATAAACAAAGACACCTTTGAATGTTTCAATTGTAAAATCCCTGTACTTAATTACAGTTTCGTATAAAACTGCTAAAAATAAGCTTGAAATTCAGACTGCAGTGATGAGATCTATTCAGTTCATGAAGATAAAGTCGTCACACCAGAAACTGGGCAATTCAGTTAGTATATATCGCTCTAAAATGCCATGACAAACTATTTGATTAAAATAATTTTAATATTACTATAGAGCAGAACAAAAAAATCAAGATTACACTAAGGCATATGACAAAAAAAGTAAAGAAAGAAATGTTGTTCAAGGCCATTTTAACAACAAAAAAAAACCAACAACATTTTCTCTCCTATCAACATTCATTAGTTAAAAGAACAATTTGCAGGACACTCGTGTTGATTAAAACCCAACAGTAAGTACGTCTCAGCATTGTGTGCATTTTTTTACGTTATGTTCATAAGCTGAAAACACAAACAACGGAACACAGTACGTCTGGCAGAAATATCAAGCATGTGAAAACCACAATAACATTAATAATGAAAACAATGCAAAACTCCCAAAAGCCTAAAATTTAAGGACTGCACATACATTTCTAATCCACAGCAAATGGCAGAAAGATGTTGAGTATAGCAATTAAAAAAAAAAAAGCAACATTTTAATGCGCTACAATGTGCATTAGCTGCTGTTACAAAGTAAGAAATGTCAAAGTAAAAATAGAACAGCTTATGAGTAAATAATGGGATATCTTTGAACATGATCTGCACTCGAAGGGAACAAAAATAAGCATGCAACTTCTATAAAAATCAGCTTTATCTTCAGAATGGTACATTCTGTTTCAAATTGTTTAACTTCACTATTAGGCAAAAGCTTTAAAAAATACATACGCAGAGTAGAACTGCTTTTAAGCAGAGCATGGGGACTGACATAACACTGCTGAGAGATGTGTGTACTCATTTAGGATTTAAACCTTCTCCATTAAGCTCTATTGAAGAGCAAATGCTGAATAAATGAATGCAACTATGTTTATGTTAAAAGCCTGTTTCCCGCAGCATGTAATTAAAGGAAATGTTGTACAAAGCCAGTACTTTTGTCAAGCTCCTGTAAATGGAAAGATGGATAGCACTCAGAGAAGTGAATGCATTGCTTCATATTTAACCTTAACACTCTTGTCATTAATGGTTTGTCTAACTTGTTCTATAAAAGACAAGGTACTGCTCCATTGAAGTAAAATTAAAAAAATCAACTAAACCATGCTTTTCAGAACAGAAGATTCATTATCGTCGACTAATGTATTGGCATAAAGCAAAGTAACATCCTATCAAGTAAGGCACACATTCAATCTGCCTTTCCACCCCCCTTTATTTTTAACTCATGCTGTTTTATTGTTATAGGCAATTTGTACCACTCAGCATGACAGTGTAAACTGAATCAAGATTAATTTACATGCAAAAGAACACTTAGGAGAGCAGCATGGTAAGCAAATGTATTGTCTCGATTGCTGAGGTGGAAAAGAACCTGGAAAGAAAAAAGGGTGCTCTAATTAAGGGGCATCAAATATGATTGCTTGCGGTAGTCAAGGGCCAGAATGTCCAACCATTTAAAGAATTAGCATCTTGCTTGTTGGGAAGACAAGTTGGATGCATAAATTTTAATGAAATTAAGAAAACAATTTGTTTACACAACCAAGTCCCCCCCCCCCTTTTTTTCCTTAAAGTACACAGATTTATTCACTTCTTAAAAATAATCAACAAAATTATTTTAAAACATATTGGTAAGTAAAGATCCTTATACCTGAAGTACTTTTAACTGGTGATTTTAAAAGCTTTGTAATAAAAATTCTGATTAACACCCAGCTACAGCAATCACATGCCACTTTTAATATTGCATGAAACACTAGAATCTAAGAAAACTCAAGTCAGAGAACAGAGCAGCAACTGATTTGTTTTAACTAACTGATACAATGAAATAACTGCACACATTTTTAACGATAAAAGGAAATGAAATTGGAAAAATTATACTGGTAGATAGCAAGAAGATATGTTAGCTACCAGATACGTCCTATTCTGAATCAAGCCTGGGGGAGTTTTGCTATTGATATTTACAAGAACAGATTGATAACAATTTGGATACAGAGATCCCAATAGCACATATCTCACTTCTGCTGAATTCCTGCTGAAGAAGTGGGACCTTTCTGGAGGGAGGACATGATGTGAGATAAGGTACACAATCCTCAGGCCCGAAGTAAAAACATTTAACCAGAGGGTAAAAGGTAGCTTGGCAATGCCATTTTTACCCACTGTTTCCAAATTGTCAATCACAGCATTAATGTTAACTCAGCAGCTGCTCTGGGGCATTACCTCACAGGGGGATTCCCCAGTTCAGAAGGAGAGGAAAGGCAAGATGGCATAAGGAAGGCTAAACATATCCCACGCAGTATGTGCACAAATACAGCGTTTGAGGTTTGCTAGATAACCACTAGATAACCTTCACAGCCATGAATATTCAATAACTTGTCTGTTTCTCTCTCCTTATGCCATCAGGAATAAAATGGAAATACACAAATGTAACAGACAATGCAAAACAGCATAGTGTAATTGAGTAAAGATGTGAAGCAATGAATTGTCTTCTATGTATCAGTATAATGCTGGGTATTTCTCTTTAGCATTCTTATTAGATTACATACACAATTTAGATGTAAAAATCTTTAAAACCTGTACATAGTCTCATTCTCCCCCAATATAGTCTTGCATTTCTAATATTCTCCTTGTTCCATTACTGTTTTTTACCTACTTGTTTTGGTTGCAAATAAAATAAGGCATCCCTCAATACAAGACTTGAAACATTTCATGTCCAAAAAGGAAATAAATACATACATACATAAAAGCAGCATGGTAAGTGAAAAACAGGTTTATAAACCAGATTCATTTGGAGAATACAGACACGTGGAAGTTAAACACAAAACAGAATAATACATACTAACTTCTAAACTACCCTGCATTTATTACTTCAATTCAGATTTTTCATATAGCAAGAGCACATAGCAACTCTCTTCAAATCCTAGCTGCTCCCAGATACCTGTAATAAATACTTGGGTAAAATTTGGAATGGAGTCCTCTATTACTAAGAGTATTCTGAAACAGCTGATATTTATAACAAAAAAGAGACGCAATTGAAAAGGTTTTTAAACCTGTGGTAAATTTGCCAGCATCAAGTCCTGCATCAAAGAATGAATTCAGGGAGACAGAGAGAGCAATACAGAAATGCCAAGAGACCTTCATGGATTTACAAATACTTCATATAAACAAATTTTCAAATAGCTTTATTCAGAGTAGCCTTTCTGCTCTATTAAACATAGCAAACAGCTGCCAGATTTATTCAGACAAATAATCAACAACCATAGAAGTAAAATGGCAGAAGAAAAAGGAATTTTGGCAACAACTCCACAGAGGACCACAGCTATTCTCCAAGTACACTTCTTCTATGTGCTCGTGGTTCTGTATGGCCAGTCAGGAGGAAAAAAAGCCCTCAGTCACAGCAAAACGTACAAAAACTCTATCAAAACATCACAAAGCAAGCAAATATAAAAACATGGGGGAAGAAGGACAGTAACCTGCTTTCCTTTCCCTACAATTGCAGCCACAAATTTTAGAAGGGAACAGTTTAAAATAAATGTGCTACAGCCTCATTCAATCACTCACCTTGGGTTGCTGAGCAGGTATAAAGCAGAGAGGCAGGCTTTAGCAAGCAAAGGGTAAGAACAGCAGATAAGTATCAATGGGTTAAGAAAACAAAGCACAACCCTAACTTTTCGCTGCAACAGTAAGCTTAACTGAAAATGATCTAAGCAATATTTAAACTACTTAATCATTTAAAAATACATATGCAAGAAATGCTCAAAAGCAACAATTACTAATGCATAGCACTACTCATTGATGTTCTTGACTGCTTCATGGATATACTGAGCTTCTTACACAGCAATGAGATAGGATCCCATGGGTATATTCTTATCTCAATGTGAAGAGATTTATACATGTATATGTATAAATCTATACCTTGAGATAGATGAATGAGTAAACACCATTGTATTTAAATGCATCCAAAATGCAATTATTTGTATTTTAAAATGTCCAAGAACCACATTCAGCTTAAGGGTAGTAGTATGGTATGTTCCATTTAGCTCCCAGCCTCTCACCTAACTACAATTTTCCTAATTATTTTGTACAATATAAATGAGTTACTAAAAGCTCTCATGAAGGTTTCTGTTCGGACTAGGAGAAGAGACTGACATTCCTTAAAGACATAACATTAGAAGAATGCCTGCTGAAGTATGTTAAAGATGTCACTCTTTTGAAACATTATTCCAACAAGAATATTCTTTTCATACAAAGAGCTTAAAGGAAAAATATGAAAATTTGAAGTAGATGAAGAACAAGTAAACTAATGGTATTTAAAAGCAGCCTTGGAAAAAAGACTAGTAGATACAGACAACTATATCAATGTGCATTTGATTAATCTCTTGGAGCCAGGGTTCCAGCCTTCTGCTTTACTGCTAGCAGGAAACATTATTATTTCATGACAGAAAACAAAACTCTGAGCCAAAAGATTATTTCAGGGTAAAGAGTGGTATTTTTGTTTTTAAAGGCACACTGGACACCTGTCAAATAGCACTACATGTCCTTTTAAAGATATTTTTAAATTAAATCATTAGTATCAGACTGAACACTAATAGAGACTAACACAAGCAGCTACACTGGAAGCACTTGCTGTGCCGTTGGAAATTGAAAGGCACACCACCTCTTCTCACCCATATGCATTTATTGAAGCTACTAAGACAGTATTTCTCACCTTGCTCCTTCTTAAAGTCTTTCTCTGACATAGTGACAGGCAAAAGCAGTTCTCCAATGGGAGGCTGAATGTTAACATTGAAATGATCATCCTTGGTGCTGGGAAAAGAGGAATTACAGAGAATCAATGAAGTGCTTCAAAATAGATTTATACATATCAGCTATGAAATCTATAAACAGTGTAAAAGCTACCTTCTTGATTTCTACCTTGTTAACCCAAAAGTCTGCTAATTTCTTGTATCAGTAAAGCTGATCGATATTCTCCACTACAAATGTAGTATTAATACAGAATGCATACTCTCACATTTCTGAAATGGTAACTTTCATTTATATTATTTTCATTTTCAATCTACACAGCATCAAACAAACTACATGTTCGCAAAATTATGCATTCTACAATTGTTCTAAAATAACTGTTACTCACAAATTCTGTTGCCAGCAACAGCTAACAGACTAAGACCAGCTAACAGACAAGCTAATAAGACTAACTCTAGTAAAGACAAAAAGTACTATTATGGTCCACAACAACAATCACAACACCACAATCAAAACAATAAATTTTGGAGTTAAAAAAAAAAAAACTCACTTTGATTTTGCAACATTTTTCCATATCTATATATGAACACAGCATAATTGTTTATTTAAAAGCACACCCGAAAATGGCAGAGAATTAAAAAAAACACCTACTATCACTAGCAGTGTACTACTACCAAATGCCATAGATTCCGCCTTAGGAAATAAATCCTATACCATGAAGACGGTTAGGTTAGGGAATACTTCAGCAAACGACATGTTTGTAAATCCGTGAGCCCTTAAGGGGTGCACCCACAAGTGCTGATGGAGCTGTCAGATGTGATTCGAAGGCCACTGTCTACAATCTTAGCTCAGTCATGGCAACTGGGAGAAGTGTCTGAAGAATGGAGGGAAAGCAAATGTCACTCTTCAAGAAGGGCAAGAAGGAGGATCTGGGGAACTACAACCTCAGCCCCTGGGAACGTGATAGAACAGCCCATCCTGGAAACCAGTTCCAGCTACACAAAGAAGAAGAGAACCAAATGGAGTTGTCAGCATGGATTCACCAAAGGGAAGTCATGCCTGACCAACCTGATGAGTCTGATGGATGAGGAGCGAATAGCGCATATTGTCTTCCTGGACTTCATTAACGCCTTTGATGCTGCCCCCCTAAGTTCCTTAGAAAGAAGTTGTTGAAGTATGGGCTGGATGAGCAGTCAGTGAAGTGGATCAAAAGTCAGCTGAACATCAGGGCTCAGAGAGTAGTGATCAGTGGTATGAAATCTAGTTGGAGGTCAGTAATGAGCAGAGTACTCCAGGGGACAATATTGGTTCCAGATCTGTTTAACACCTTCATTAACGATCTGGAAAATTGTTAAAAATCATTGGAGATCTTCATTCAAAAGCTGCCTGGACGTGGGCCTGGGCACTCTCCTCTGGGTGTCCCTGCTTGAGCAGGGGTTGGACCAGATTGAATGAGAGGTCTCTGCCAATCTCTGTCAAGCTCCTCTCCACACCCATTCCACTCTGTAAGTTTCCAACTATTTCGTCCTGTAGTTCCCCAAGTCCACAGAAACTCCAGATACATTCACTTTGCTATGTTTGAATGACTAACTAACAGGATTAAGCTAGCAATTCAGGATCAGTATAACCAGTCAGAATCTTTCTTAAAGCTTTGAGGAATTTTTAGAAAAGAACACCTTTTATTTTGCTGACGTACTAAATGGTCAGTATATATTGATTGCTGATATACCACAGATATCCTACTTAAATACAATGATACAATCATTATATTTAAGGGCAAGTCCTGCCTGACCAACCTTGTGGCCTTCTATGATGACGTGACTGCATCAATGGACAAAGGAAGAGCCACTGATGTAATCTACCTGGACTTGAGCAAGGCCTTTGACATGGTCCCCCACAGCATCCTTCTCTCCAAACTGGAAAGATATGGCTTTGATGGGTGGACTGTTTGATGGACGAGGAACTGGCTGCAGGGTCGAACCCAGAGAGTGGTGGTCAATGGTGCCATGTCTGGATGGAAATTGGTCATGAGTGGAGTCCCTCAGGGGTCAGTGCTGGGACCAATACGCTTCAGTATCTTCATCAATGACATCGACAGTGAGATCGAGTGCACCCTCAGCAAGTTTGCAGATGATACCAAGCTGTGTGGTGTAGCTGACATGCCTGAGGCACAGGATGCTCTTCAGAGAGAGAGACCTAGACAGGCTTGAGCAGTAGGCACAGGAAAACCTCATGAGGTTCAACAAATCCAAGTGCAAGGTCTTGCACCTGGGCCGTGGTAACCCCCGCTATCAATACAAGCTGGGGGATGAAAGAATAGAGCATAGCCCTGCTGAAAAGGACTTGGGGATACTGGTCAGTGCTAAGCTGGACATGAGCCAGCAACGTGCCCTCAAAGCCCACAAAGCCAACCATATCCTGGGCTGCATCAAAAGCAGCGTGGCCAGCAGGGTGAGGGAGGGGATCCTGCCCCTCTGCTCTGTGCTGGTGAGACCTCACCTGCAGCACTGTGTCCAGATGTGGAGTCCTCAGCACAGGAGAGACATGGACCTGTTGGAGTGTGTCCAGAGGAGGGCCACAAAAATGACCCAGGGATGGAACACCTCCCCTGATGAAGACAGGCTGAGAGAGCTGGGGCTGTTCAGCCTGGCGGAGAGAAGGCTCCGCGGTGACCTGATAGCTGCCTATCAATATCTGAAGGGGAGCTATGAGAAAGAGAGGGACAGACTCTTGAGCGGGGTCTATGGGGACAGGACAAGGGGGAATGGCTTTAAACTGAAAGAGAGGAAATTTAGATTAGATTTAAGGAAAAAGCTTTTTACAGTAAGGGTGGTGAAGCACTGGAACAGGTTGCCCACAGAGGTGATAGAAGCCCCGTCCCTGGAGACATTCAAGGTCAGGCTGGACGGGGCTCTGAGAACCTGACCTAGCTGTAGGTGTCCCTGTACATTGCAGGGGAGCTGGACTAGACGACCCTTAAAGGTCCCTTCCAACTCTAAGTGGATTCTATGATTCTATAATCATTAGAATGGAAAATACGTTTGATCAACAGCATTTAAATTAAGTTCAAATGTGTGTTACTGCTTTTTTTCTTTTTAAGATAACTTTGCAATTATAAAGTTTTGGAATAGAATTGACTGGTGGAAGAAACAGCATTAATTTCATTAACGATTAATGTCTTCACCCTCCTAAAGATGCAAGATAAGCCACTTGAAGAATGGAAAATGTACAATGGTTCTATTACTAAAACTTTGATCTTACCACAGCTACCCAAATTCACAAGCAAATGCTTTGGAACTAATACATTCATTTTCTAACTTCTAATGTGTTACAATTATGTTTATGCACGCAATCTCAATACGGGCTTTTTGAAAAACATTTGGCATTTTGTTGAAAATTGTTATTTAGTAAGCATACAGCACAACAATCCCTTGAAATCTGGCTAGCACTCATTTTACAAAGAATCATTCATTAAGTGGTCCTTTAAAAAATTTGCTTAGCTAAGAAATTCTTACATTTTTTCTCCCAAATTTCTTAAATACCATCTATCTCTAAAGTCATTAACATACTAAAAGAGCAGAAATAGGATGATTTGCTGGTAGGATCAAGAGCATTGCAAAATGAAAAAGTAATATATTTAATTCTAATTTTTATTTTCTGAAAACCAATCAAGAATTCCACCAGCTGAAGAGCTGAAGGAAGGCTCTTTAATCAACTGCCCAATGATTTTTTACTGTTTATACAGATATATATATTGCTTGAACTATAGTACTAAAACTTTTAATGAGACTTTAATTATTACTGTTCAATCAATTCCCCAGCCAGTACTATCTCTCATATTTAAGCAACATGTGCATTAAATAATTCAGCATATAAGAGATTAACAATTTTGTATAACAATGATTCGTGCCCTACATTGACTGGACATGCCATTTGTACATAAACTTGACTTGCAACATCTATGATTAGGTTGCTCTGAAATGCTTCTAACAGTCTTTTCACACTGATAGGGAATAAAAGCATGAGCATAGCTTGGGTTTTAAATGGTTACAGATGCTTGAGGGCGCCACTTACTACCCCTGCTGCTTAAAAACATGTGATTTCCCTTTCCCCGAGTGATTAGAAGCTAAAATGTATTATTTGATAAACCATGAACTGGCATTCATAGTCTACAGGCAGAAACTCTGATTGCTGATTATTCTTTAAACACTTTGTTCCTAATGTCACTTTAGCCAACATCTGGTTTACTTTGCATTACTTTAATTTCAAAATACTTCACAGTAAATTTACTTCTCAGCCTTTTATTAATCTCTATCGTACACATTACAAACCAAACACAGAGATTTTATTTATTGATCTGCCTCTCTTTTATCAGATCTTTACATTAGAGATCGAGTAATATCTCATTTAACATTAAAAAGTAATTTTATAGTTCCATAATTCATGCTGGGAGGGGCCTCTAGAAACCATTGAGTTCTACCTCCAGCTCACTACAGGGCAACCTATGTTCACATTGCTCAAGGCCTTGTCCATTTGAGCTCTGAGTATCTCTAAAGATGGGCATTTCTTCAGATATTTAAAGGATATGTTTAGTAACAATTTTCAGTTACAACAGTGAGTAATTTCCCCAAATATCTAGTTAACAAAATTCCAGTATATTTAACTTCTTTATTCACATTTTGGACACTATTTAGTATAAATTATGTTTAAATAAAAACCTGAAGAAATGGCTCAAAGATCGAACATGTTAATGTTTAAAAAATCTGGCAGACAATTGGTTAAAATTGGTTAAAGCTGCACTGAAACATCTCTCAGATGGTGATGCTCTAATTTTCATGAAAAATCAATCTGTAGAAGCTTATCAGAAAAGTTTCTCAAGCCAAGAAGACATAACTGTTTCTAAAATTTAAAAATTAAAGATTACATTTTCTGACATTGGCTGGTAAAATTGCTAAGATACATCCTTAGTTGAATATTTATTCTTAATGAGAAATCTGCAGAAGGAAACTCAAAAAACAATGAAACAAACAGGCATATTTGAGAACAATACCTCACCACTACGTGGCGACATCTCTCTTGTTTTGAATTGTGAATTTAGGGACAAATAGTTAGAAATCAGTATGCTTATTGTTGCCTTAATAGCAGATAAACTGTACATACTGTATTTTCAAAAGACTTCTGTAAGACACAACTTTCATGATGTAATTCAAAGAATCACATGAATTTATGTTCTGATGTACACAATTAAGATGAACAAATGAGAGGCGCTAATGCTCCCACAGGAACACAGGAAGATTTACCATCTCTGTGATAAATTACATTGCAAGACAAACATTAAATCCTATAGAAGACGCATAGATGCAACTCTCCTTCAGATGGCTGCAGTGGGAGCAGCTAGCCCCTGTCACTTGAAACCAATATCCATTTTCCTTATTCTTCCCCTCTTTGTAGTTTTTTAAAAGGATTGGCTACAAAAGGTAAACAGGTAGAAGTTCCCTTTGCAATAACAAAAGACTTGAGGGAAAGGGTCCTCTTTAAAAATATCTTCTTAAAATAATCTATAATCTTCAAAATGAATAGAAATTATATTATCACCTGTAAATGGGTATTCATCAGATGGTAGTCTTTAAAGTCTTAATTTTTAAAACCTATTATTGTTCCAGGAAGAGGCAGGGGAATAGTCTTCTTGCTATTTACATGCTTTTCTTTTGTTTTACTCTCAGCAGAGAAGAGAGGTAGATGCTTGACTCAGAATACTTCTATCAAAAAATCACTCACTATTTTTGTCTTGTATTCAAAAGATCTCCACAGATCATTAAAAAAAAGAATGGAACAGGAAGAACACCACACTAAATTCTCACAAAATGTAGAATGAAGAAGTATGGGAGACTTTGCTCATACGCTCTTGCTAAAGGAATAAATGACATTCTGCTTTTACAAGAAAAAAGATCTGGGAAATAGAAGATATCAGAGTAGATGTTCATGCCCAGCCTTGCTTTCTTTAGGTCAGTTATCTATCTAGATAGATGTGCTTTCTGGAACTGGGCCAACTGACTACTTTAGAGTAATGAAGTAAAGAGAAGTGTACTGGATTGCTTGTCTTAATATCCAACATCTGTAAACAACTTAGTGATCTGCTGACAAAGCACTAAGGAAGGAAACAGCAAGAAACAAGTAAAATGCAATTGACAGTGATGTGAAGTCAGTCCTGCTTCTCTAACATTAACTTTTAATATATTCTATAGCATATTCTACTACATAATTTTAATCAGATGCTTTTTTGTAAGCACATACACTTACCCAGTTCATTTTTGCACTGAAAAGAAATACTGACTGCTACCCAACCAATCCTCTTCATTTATTCTTTTTTACAGGAAGGAATTCTTGTGATGATCCCTACCTCAACCCAGAGTGAGATAAGAGAATCTCACACTGCAAAAAAAAGAAAATCTCTCTGCGTTGGAAAACAAAATGTAGACTAAAAGTGTGTACAATAAGGTTAAACTTGCAGAGAGCAGATTAACAACATTTCCAAAATTCATTCACGGATTTGACTTCACTTAAGACGTTGCTAAATTCTCCCTGCTGCACCAACTTCTTTTGGAATGATCAGCAAAATGCTCTTTTTACACAGTGAAGAGTAGATGAGGTGAATAGACATTTCCTTCCTCTGCTAATAGCACAGCAACTGTAGAAGAGTATGTACAGGGTCCTAGCTCTTCTTGTTAATATTTGTCCTGCATAAGGTGACCAGCCCATACTTATAAAAACCTCTGCCACACATCCAGCCTGAACCAACAAGAACCTCTGCCACATATCATGCTGTTTTCCCATGATCTCATTATTCAGAGTAAGAATGGAAGGCACAAAGTTGTTGCTTTCATGCCACTTCTCTTTCTTCTTGGGAGCTCTGACTGTATTCTTTGCACTTAAGACTTGAGAAAACTAGGTTTGGATGAAGAGATGCATGGCACAGACATTTTTCCTACCCAGTATTGTTTCAAAAAGAACAGACCAACATCCTGCATACTTTTCAAAATATCAGGGGAGAAGAAAACAGCTTCTCTATGAATTAATTTTATATCCAAAGCTGCGGTTCTTCCATAGCTTTGGGAGCTGGTAAGAGAATTTAGCAAGAGGGGAACAAAATGAAAGAGAAGAGGAGGTAAGGACAAACTTCCTGTCCCTTTTTCAGCCCTTGAAGTTGTAAACAGGACATCCCCCCTTCACACTGAGTCACTCACTGAACATCTAAAACATGCTGGGGATTTGCCTGGCTGCATTTCCTTTTCATAATGCAGCCAGGAATTTGGAATTCTAAATACATGCACACAAAACAGCGTAAGGGCATGTACGTGCTGTAACTTCCTCGCTGCAACCTTCCTCGCCTTTTTTCTCTAGGGATTCAAATGTCTTCATTCCAAGGATCTAAAGCTAAATGCTGACATGGCCAAGCTCCTAAACCTTTGTTCAGAGACATGCAAGAGAATAAAAATAAAATAAGAGACAGTGGTAAGAATTTTAAGACAATGATTACCAGTAGCTCGATGACTCAAGACAAAACACACCAGTGTAGAAATATATAAAATTGGACAATGGAAAAAATACAACCCACAGTCAGTAGATCATACTGCAGTTAGTCTGCAAAACTAACAATTCATTCCACGGAGTCGAGGAGTCCAACCTTTCCTCTGCTCACTGATGCCTGCCTGCCCAGACTGAGCTCTCTTGCTGGGGAGGTGGGTATTCTAATGCTTAAGTAGGGTGACTAGGATTCAACAAGCTATCTGACTATTTTGTTAGCCAATAACAAATTGTTTTATTCTTTTAAGTTGTGTACATCTGGTTAAAGAATCTGTAGGAAATGACCCAAAAAGGTACAATAACAATCAAAAAAAATTTTTTTTTAAGACCAAGTACCTCTATTTATTTAACTTTCCACCCAAAAGATGCATTATTGTGCAGAACATCAGCATAACTGAAGCAGTGTGCCTCTGCAAGGAGACAGCACGTGAAAAATGGCAATAAAGAGACATTTGCCTTACGAGCACATAAGGTGAGCATCCTAATACATGTTCTAAATAAATGCATTAGGAACAGTTTTCAAGATACAGCGTTTCACCTCTTTTTAATTAGATGTGTGATCTTGATAAGCTTTGGTTCATAAAAGTATATAATTTACTAGGGAAGTCTTTCAGAGTTCAGCCCTGTTAGCCTCTATAATACAATTTCTCCTTCATTGTCCTTGATTTGTACAACAAATTCAGAAAGAGATCTAAATATTTTATTACTCATTACTTTTTTTCTTTACATAGTTTGTATTTATTGAACCAACTATTACAGCAGCACATCCCTGAGCAGAAAGGTAGTATTTGCTATGCAAAACACACAGTCCGTGATTGGCATCTAAGACCAATTGATCTAGCCATTACCACTATCTCCCTACCCCCACAAGCATTACTACAAAGCTATTGATTTAAACACTGCCGATCGGTTTCCATTTTCTGATTTTGGGCAGGCCAATTAAGAAAGTGAGTAATTGTGATTACACTGCTTCAGGATCAATTACATTTGATGCAAGACAAAGTGCTCCCTTTTAAAACAACGTAAAGAAAATTATTATCATCAAGTAAACTTTACTACCGAACATGCTTCTAACAAAAACACAAAATAACTGACAGTGTCTTTCATAAAGATATGTTATCAGGACGTATAAGAATACTGAGACCTTTATGTGTACAATATTTTAACGATATCTTAACAAACATTTTAACTACATTTTAACAAACTTTTGAAACTTTCTTCCTTTTGGGTAGAAGCTTTTTAAGTAGTATGAAAGATTGAAAAGTCTGCAGTTGAGTTCTGAGACAACGCCCCCAAAACATGAGAACGCACAATTTCTGCAAAGAAACTGTTATCAGTAGGATTTCGAGAAATACGTTATATTTTTAACAGCAAAACAGCAAATTTAATTCAACAAATATTTTAACTATTTTTACACTACTTACTGAGAACTAGTCTCAAAGAGACAAAGCCCTATCAATTAGCAAAGGAACAAAGTAAGCAATTCCTATTCTTAATTTAATTTTAAACTTAGCTTGAGCTTTGTCATTGGACTCACATTGTCCAAATCATTAAAATGAATACACCACTGAGGTCTGAGGCAAATCTATTTACAGTGATGTTACTCATAGTCTGGTTGGTGTTCAGGATTATTGATCTGTCTTGTTTGTCTAATAGGAAAATAATAAACAATTACTAGGCAATGTTGGAGAAAGTAATCAGTTTTTATATATCACTAATACAGCAGACCTCCCAAAACATAAAGGTGATGATCTGCATAAAATCAATGTGTTATGCTACATTGCTTATCCTCATCACTTCTAAGATTGTTAGCAATAAATGGTATAAGTTTGAAACCAAATCATTAGTATACTGAAAAAATATATTTGAAAGAAAAATATCTGATCTTTTTTTAAAAAAGTGTTCCTGCTTGATAAACCAAGCATATTTTATTTAAAATAATATATATATATTTATTCATTTTGAAGCAATAGTGGAATTGTATTCCTTAGAATGGAACTTCCCTTTCCAAATAAGCCTTGCATCAGGCAACAGTCCAAAACTGTTCCCAAATTCCGGCAGACAGCACAAAGACAATCTACAACAACGTGATGTGCATAAACTACACGCTGCAGACATCTTGCTGGAGGTACTACTACCTTTCAAAATGACTGTGCAGTAAGTGTGCAGAAAAAGGTTCAAGGAGGAAAAATAAACACGTTCAATAGTAAAGCATTCTTTCTCCTAAAACAGGAAATTTAACTTCTTTTCGAGTCTCTTGGGTGCATTTCCATCATAAAGCTTTCACTCCTATCTTTAATAATCTGTGTCTTGTGCAAGCTGTGCTTAGTTGTATAACATTAAAATTCCTCTATTGTTAAAGAAAGGGGTCCCGAAATTTCTGAAAGGATGAGAGTTATTGCCAATTTGGAAGGCTGCAATGTGAACGCCTATTCAATATCCCTTTTGGTGCTGAGTATAGAAAGTAGTGCTTCTTGCAACAGTGTGTAGAAAAATATTGTTCTCAAATATGTGGGGGGAAAAAAAGATTCATGGAGATTCACATAGTGCCTTTGCCTGGTTTCAAAGACTGTATGAGCTATAATATGCCTGAATTGCTCCAAAAAGTAGGAGCCTGGCCCACATCTATTCACCCCTAGTGTCTGAACACTGCTACTATTTTTTTCTGCTTTCCAACAACGCTTTATAACAGAGTTCTCACCGGGTGAAAAAATTCTCTGCTAGCCTAGAATGCAATGGAACTCTTTAAAAAAAGGATCTTGAACACGCCAGTAACAAGCATAATAAACATAAATCAAGTATATAAGACAAAATCTAGCTGGCCAACTAGGTACTTGTTTTCATTTTCTCCCGAATCATTTAAAAGAGTCTACAGTATGAAGCACATGTATCTCTGGCCAGGAAATTTTGGGGCTAGTTTCACAGTCATGTTACAGAAATCACAAACAGCCATAATAAGCACTGAAGGTAGTAAAATTGCTCACACTACACGCTTTTTTGCTTTGTGATTTCTCACAAAAAGTATATACGCAGAACATTCCAGCACACTAGTCAGATCTGACTGCTCCCTTCAAGGTGGTGTTATTAAGAAGAATCCTGGGAAGACTGGGGAAAAAAACAGAAACAAAACTCAGGAACAGAAGTAATTCTAACTTGGAAGAGGAGTTCAGGCTTCTTCCTGATATCATTTTTACCAAAGGAAAACCAGGACCTCACAAACACAACCTCTCAAAGAGTTCTTGCACTTATTCCTATTATTTCAAACCTACACTTGAGACTACCACCAAATTTGCACTTTTAGAAGCAAATGCTAAAAAAAAACCAGGAAGACCAAAGAAAATTGATAATCCTTGCAACGGTAAAATAGAAGAGTAACTACATCTTATTTTTCTAAAAACATTTCTGGTATACAGTATGATGTGAATTACTGTTAAATTCTTTAAATATTTAATGAACAGCACATCTGACACTGCCAAAAAGACTTCTAAGTTACGGTCAAAAAATCAAGTACCATGTGCCTTTACTTTAATATGAGATTTTCACTCCCCCTTCCTTGAGAACTCACCATAACTGGAAACTGGCAGTCTGAGTAGAATCACAGAAGTCAATACCCATTGAAACAGTCACAGATCCCCCAGGCTCAAGGCATTCTACACAGAAATATTTTGAACAGGTAAGGTAAGCATGCAAAGGACACTACAATGAAGATGCAACCCCCTACAACTTCACATAATTAGAAAACTGGCGTTAAAAAAAAAAAAAAAGAAAAAAAAAAGCTTAATAGAAAAAGGCAGCTTGTACTTAATTTCAAGTAGGTATCACCCAAATGTTACACTTCCATCTCATCAAATTAAGGAATACATCTACAAATGTTCTATAAAGCTTGGCACACAAATCATTCTGAGTATCTAAATCAAAACCTCATACTTAATAGCAATGTGTTAAAGCCATTCTGAGCAAAGGCTGCAAGAGAACTGAAGTTTGCAGGGAGAAATAAACTACATCAACTGGAATGACTTGAATAAGCAGTTAAACTTTCAGGCATAGAAGGTCTGATCTAAGCAGTTGCTTTCAAACTCAAATATAGGTAGGGAAAAACTGATAAATTTTTGTTAAAACTAAGAAAGCTAAGAAATTATAGTTGCACGTGCACGTCTATGTATGTGTGTATACGTATACAGCTATACTTACGTATATGAGCGTATACACACATGTATAAGAAAATATGTATGACTATACAAAACCACCACTTTTCTATATTTGAAATGTAGCAAAAGAATAAGATTCTGTATTTTTAAATCGAGGATACAATTACCTATTGGTTTAAATTCGTGCATCCTCATGCCTGGAGGTAACTTCTTCTCCCCTATGTGAATATTCTCCATCTTCTGATCAGTTGTATTTGTTACCGTCACTTGCACAGATACCATACGATCACCAAAAATGCATGGCTGTCGTGAGAAGTGGTAATGAGCTGACAATCCTTTTCCAGTCATTCGATGAAGCATTTCATACATTTTTGTCGGCACAACGACTTGGGTAGCGACCTGATAAGTATGAAACAACAGTTGGTGAACATTTTAAGAGAAGAACAGATAAAATGGCAAATAAATACTACACTTTTCACACAGCTAGAACGTCTGCTTTCTAATCAGAATTTTGGCAAATTAGACACAAGAAAGGAGATATTCAAATCCATAAACATGCAATAATATATATCTTTAAAAATAACATTAACAGTGCTGAGAACTATCAGCTTTTATTCTGTTGCACTTGTCTAATTTTCTATTGTGTATCTTTTCAGTATTTTAACTTTGTTATCCAATAAATTATTAATATATATATATCTAAAGTTAAAGACAAAATAATGTTGTTTCTCTGTTCTAATTATCAAAATTCAACACTGGCCCCAAGCCCACCACATACTTCGAAACTACAGTTTCTCCTTCTCTTGTTAAAAACACAAAAGTTTGTCGAACTACACCAGTCGGGTCCCAAATCCGCAGTTGTGCAGAGCAAAGAAATGTTGCCACTTTAGTAGTCATCCTTCTGCCACAAGCAACAAGAGAAATTTTAAGGACATTTGAGTCCATTCTATCCTGAACTAGCAGCACAAGTGGGCAAGAAAACCACAAGAGATACTGCTGCTCTGGAGATCCATAATCATGAACTCAAAAGTGCAGAAGGAGGGAATATGCAGAAAACAGCTGGGAAGTGAATGTGAGTTCTTTAAAGAAGCTTACTTTTAAAGGAACGGTTAAGAAATCACATGGAAAGTACAGCCACACATACAGAACACGGAGGTTGAAAAGACCAAATATTCAGCACAAAAATTGTGTTTGTCTGAGCAATGTGTTACAAGCTACTGAATTTTAGGTGTACATCTCCACAACGAGCGCCCATCTTCTCCTGCCCTACATTCATAGCCTCGAACGTGTAACTAAGTGAGAGAGACCATGGCAAATAAAAACATGTTCCAAGACCTGGAGCAGCTAAGCGAGGAAAACTGGCTTTTGTCTTGCCTTGCCTACAAAACTCTCACAGGGTTCTGCATTTGTCTGACTGCCATATTTAACATTGAAGGGCTGATCTGAAGACTTAATGAACACTTCCAGTAATACGTGAAGCTGGTGAGAGCTGTGATTTATACCTACAAGGTGACAGAGAAATGGGAGAGAGAAAACACATATCTGGAGAATCCTGTTGAAAACCTTAAAAAATTAGCAGCACATAACAAGCCTGAACTTAACGTCTGAGCACCAATTTCTAAACTGGAAAGCAAGGTTAGTAATACATACCACCTTAGATCGGAACCTGTAACGATCAACTACTAAATGTTTAGAAGTGTGTCACCACTTTGACGAAAGCTGAAGAAAACCACACAAGGAAGCCAATGAGTGTGTATTTGGCAGTGGCTTCGGAAGGTGCATTATTTGTGCACCAAACTGAAGGACAACTAACAAAGTAAAAGGCAAAAGGCTTTTCGTTCTCTCAAATGCCAGCCACTACATGACTGTGATTAAAATAAAAAATGTACTGATGTGATTGAGAAAAAAACTTCTACAAAAATGTCAGATTTATCTTTCTAATTTTTGTTTCTTTCTCTAATACAAAAAAAAGCTCTAGTAACAGTTTCCTTATGTACACTTAATGATCTACCAGTAACCTTCAGTGTGAAGACTAAAAGGCAGTTTCAGAATACATCAAATTGAAGACACTCCACAACCCCAACGCTGAATGTGCACAATTTATTCATACATTTCAAGTAAATTGGTGCAGTTCAGACAGAAAGATACTGTAATACGGTCAGGGACAACTTTTTTACAGTTTTCCTTTGTCAGCAGAAGAAAATAATACAGCTTTTTACAATAAAATACCTAGCGAAATACTTAAATTTCTGTCCATCTTTAAATAATAATAACAGTATCACTTGAGGAATACAGGCACCTTACTTTTAAGTGGAGCCAATTATTCCAGCATTAAAATATTTAATGTATTTTTCCAAGAACACAATTCAGAAAAATTTTACAAAACCCATAATATCCAGGTATCTTTGTACTCCAATGCGCATATATATACATTAGGATTAGGGTTACTACTACATAGCTTACCTTTAAACCATAAATATAAAAAGTTAGGCCTGTGACATCACATAATCAGATTTCTGGCCAACGTAAAATGCGTGGAAAAAGTATGAATTATATGGAACTTTCAGTTGTTCAAAATTTAACACTGTTAAATACTAAAACCAAGCATTAGTATATTAACACTCTGCTTAGGTTTCTAAAAATATTTGACTAGGTCAAAATCTACCAAAAACAGTCTGTTGCCTGGAAGTAAGAAAATAAGTACTTCAGTAAATAAATGCACTATTGGTATATAGAAGCAGACAATAGGAATATAAGATCAATTTTTGTAGCTGCAAGAGGTTACTAACAAAGTCTCATAAGAATCTGTTACTTAAAACATTGCCAAAATAATTAATAAATTGTCTGTTTTAAAAAGTAATTTAAATTTTATTTTGAAGTTTAAGCTCAGCCTTTGGCTTTTAACATTTAATTTGAGTTCGACATACATAACTGTGGAGTTATTTCACACAATGGTTCAGCCATTTTTCATTAACAAGCTAATAAAACATGTTTTATTCATGTTAAAACAAGTATTTTGAAGTGCCCTACTTCTCTGTGCTAACATGTAGGTTTTGAAATATTATTTATTAATAGGAACGAAAGCATAAGAAGCTAGAAGTCAGAAGTCCAACACAGATATATATGCATACAGATAAAGACCTGTCAATATACTTAAATTGTGATGCAAACTCAGGTTTTATCAAAACCTGTCTGCAATTTTTACTCATAGAATTTAACCTCAGCCTCTTACATCATCACTTCTTGTACTTCATTCATAATTTCACTGATTTGAGGAAATTCACTTTTATTTTCAGTATTATACCATGCAAACTGGAAGACATGCAAAAGACAGCCAGAATAACAACCCATAGGACATTAACCTCCAGTTGCATTTAGCATGTCAGTACTAGAAATAAATAAAATATGTCTCCTGAACAAAGGAATTTAGCCCGGAAAACTAAAATTCTTAAGACATTTTCTTGCTAGTGACAATTGTGAGCTGATAGAGGTTGATGCTGCTGCATGGCAGTCTACTGAAGAGTTGCATCAGTCTGGTAAATGGAGTTTTTTGGTTTTATTTTAAAATTTTAGCACATATAATTTCAATACTTTCAGAAACCTACACGGCAAGATACATGCAATCATTCTGGGGCTAAGCTAACCCTCTAAAGGGTTAATAAAAAAAGAAGAATCTAGTAACCATGAGATAATCCCCTACAAATCTTTCACAGCATATGTTTAAATAATAGAAGTCGTTTGTGTACCTTTGGATGGTTTATGAAAATAACCAATCAATTCTGCAGACACAACATTATTTCTAAAGGAAATCTATGTGACTCATGATGCCTGCAGATACACAGAGACAAACCACACATATTTTATCAGTTTATTACAGTAAGCAAATAAGCGTGGAATGAGAGTGCACATAACTGTCTACTTAACGCTTACTGAAACATTTATAAGAGCTGTTATCTCCCTAATAACAGACAGACAGTGTGCAATTTTAGAGAGGAGAAAAGCTTCATATTTTTTAACACTTCACTAAAAAGTAACTGAAGAGTGTAAAATGAAAAATACTCTGTGCAGTTAGCTGGTAATGGACCATATTATCAACTCAAGTTAGATTTATAGGATACAAACTAGTCACTAATAGTTATTTTATGACATAGCGTGTCTGCTTTTTTTGGGTGAAGATTATTAAGATTAAACTTGCAAAACTTTTTTTTTTTTTTTTTTAATATACAGCCGTAGAGACTCCACAGTGATGTCATATGTTTAAACTATTGGTATGAATCTGACTGGCCCCCATAGTAACTGCACGTACTCAAAAATGATCCATAAAGATCACAAAGATCATCACCAGTTACAAGCCAGCAAATCCTCTGCACATGAACATGCTTGTTTTTGCCAGCTCAATAAGTCCTTAATAATTTAAGTTCAAGATAATACAACAAACTGTTATTATTTAAAGTAAGAAGCACTCCAGGGTTTGTTAAACCTACTACAGAAAACAGAGCTGGACAGACTTTCCTGTATGATGTATTTGCTCCTTGGTTTAATAATGCTTTAATAATAAACATGGATTATATTTTGATCCTAATTCTGAAATGCATTGATGTTTGGATAAAACATATATTATTGGAAAAAATATTTGCTTCAAAAGATGACAATAATTATATTCTATTCCTCTAAATTACATTCCGTTAAAGCAGTGGACTGAATCATTTAATCTAAGTAGCCCTTCTACTGCCCTCCTATTGGCAATATCCATGACATAATCCAAGAATGACCTACTGAGCTGTGAGAGCTATATCCTCTCCTACACTCACTGTAAGGCTATGCTCCAGTAACTTCCAAAGAGCTAAGAGAGGAACAGCTATCTCATAGCCCAGCCACACTTACATGATCTTTCAAGCCAGAGGAACAACTTAAGCATAGGTTTACAATACAAGGAGAAAGATGTAAAACCAGGCAAACAAAGGAAAGACAACTACTGGTGTTATATGACAGTATATTTACAATCTTTCGTTCCATTACCAGTTACATATTACTCACAGTCATGCAACTTTCTTACCTAGCTCTTAAAAATAACTAATAATTCGTAAAAAAAAGATGTAAGAAAGAGAACAAACAACTGCGGAATTTCATCACTCTACTCTGCACTAATTCAAGAGGCTGTGGCAAACCACAACAAAGCATACTTAAGTCATGTTAATATGGCTTGCTCTATAGCATCCTCAGAAAGCAGGGGGGAGGGCAGAACAACCAAAAAGCCAAGCAAGCAAGCTCGTATTTTTTGTAGTCTAGAAAAGTAACAGGGTACTATGATTCCACTTGGGCTAGTTTATCTAAACAGACAGGCACTTGAGGACTTCATATCATATCCATATCAAATCATATCTAAGTATATCATACCCTAAGTAAATACTTAGAATAACTTTCCTGCAAAGACTCATTAAACTGCTATATATCTATCTACCAAACACCTTTTAAAGCTGCATCTGCCATGAAGACCTTCAATTTCTAGCATATTCTAACCCCCTTCTTTTTGCATTGTCACCAACTTTCAGGCTCTAAACTTCCCTAAGTGATTAACATGTCAGTGAGACTAATGGAAAATTTGCATATTCATGCCCATATTTTTTCATCAGTATTAGCCAACAATTTCAGACATTAGAAAGTGAGTTCCAAAAATTCTAATTGAATTCCAACACAGAATAATATTTTTGCCTCTAGAAACTTGTAAGAAGACAAAACTCAAAAAGACTCAAATAATTCTTACTGATTTTTTTTAATCACACAGAGATCAACCTCAAACAGAAGAAGGTTTTAAGTCCCATAGTCTGCCTTTGTAATGCTGCCAAAATTAATCCTTTCCTATGCTGTTTTTCTTTGCTCTAGTATTTATGTTGTCCCAATCAGGCCTAAAATCATCCTTTCAATGCGTGGCAAGTTCAGCACAACCCGTGAATCTTCTGTAATGTTAAATTATCTAATTTTCTAATATTTTTATGTCACTTAGATATTTAATGGTTCCTTTATAACATAAAAAGCAACATAGATTTCCAGTAAGCCAGTATCAGTAAAAAGTGCTGCTCTTAAGACTTTATAGAATTATTTCATAATATAAAAGGACCAAAATTAGGATTAAACCATAAACAGCAGAAAATGCTATAAATAACATACCAGGTTAATCAAGTACCTTTAAAACTGAAACTGTACTTCAACTGTATCTTACGTGTAACTGGTAGCCAGTGAGATAGGCTTAATTTTGTATGTACGATACAATTTAAAGCATTATACTGAAACAACGCATGGCTTTGTTTGAGACTTGCCATCTTTGCCTTTTACTTATGCGAGGCATAACACAGCACATGAACAATTCAATGATAATGACAGAGTCACAGAATGGTCTGGGTTGGAAAGGACATTAACAATCACACAGTTCCAACCCCTGCTGTGGGCAGGGCTGCCACCCACCAGATCAGGCTGCCCAGGCCCCATCCAACGTGGCCTTGAGCATCTTCAGAGATGGGATATCCATAGCTCTGTGGGCAGCTGTGCCATTGCCTCACCACCCTCTAAGTAAACAATTTCTTCCTAACATCTAATCTGTATCTCCCCTCTTGTCCTATCACTATACTCCCTTGTAAAACACCAGCCTCCCTCCTGTTTATAAGCTCCCTTTAAGAACTGGAAGACCACAATGAGGTCTCCCCAGAGCCTCCTCTTCTTCAGGCTGAACATGTCCAACTTGTCAGTAAAATCTTTTTAAAAAGATTCTCTCACAAGAATGAATTTCAGTAGCAACAAAATGGGAATACTCTCATGATTAGATCAGGATTATTATACTAACATGAAGGAAAGGGCTGAGTTCTGTGTCCACAAACCTTGGTGAAAATTCAGAAAGGCACATTCTTCCTCAGAGGATTCTCTGGGATCTGTAGTACTCTGAACTTTGTAACAGCAGTTAGGTGCTTCAAGGAAAAGGCCTCCTCCCAGTGTACAAATAAATAAATAATTTAATTCAGTGATTTGACCCTTCCACTGACCACCTACCTAACTGGAGATTATTCTGAGGATTATCATATTTGAAAGATCACGGCAGTTTGGTGAAGTTCCCACTGACTGGAAAAGGGGGAACATAACCCCCATCTTCAAGAAGGGAAAAAAAGAAAACCCAGGAAACTACAGGCTGGCCAGTCTCACCTCTGTGCCTGGCAAGATCATGAAGCAGATCTTCTAGAAGGCTTTACTAAGGCACATGGAAACTCAAGACAAGGTAACTGGTGGTAACCAACATGGCTTCAACAAGGGCAAATTGTGCCTGACAAGCTTGGTGGCCTTTTATGATGGAGTTACAGCAACAGTGGATAAAGGGAGAGCAACCGATGTCATCTACCTGGACTTCTGCAAAGCATGTGACACTGTCCCACACGACATCCTGGTCAATAAATAGGATAAATATGGGTTTGATGGACGAACCACTCACTGGATGAGGAACTGGCTGGATGGCCGCACTCAGAGAGTTGCGGTCAATGGCTC
>WBMW01006025.1:820583-844208 GCA_013396635.1 Penelope pileata
CTCTGCTCTCGTGAGACCTCACCTGGAGTATTGTGTCCAGTTCTGGGGCCCCCAACACAAGAAGGATGTGGAGCTGTTGGAGCGGGTCCAGGGGAGGGCCACGAGGATGATCAGAGAGCTGGAGCACCTCCCCTATGAGGACAGGCTGAGAGAGTTAGGACTCTTCAGCCTGGAGAAGAGAAGGCTGCGGGGGGACCTGATAGCAGCCTTCCAGTACCTGAAGGGGCCTACAGGAAAGCTGGGGAGGGAGTTTTTACAAGGACAGGTAGTGACAGGACAAGGGGTAATGGTTATAAACTGGAAGAGGGTAGATTTAGACTAGATATAAGGAGGAAATTCTTCACTGTGAGGGTGGTGAGACACTGGAACAGGTTGCCCAGAGAAGTTGTGGATGCCCCCTCCCTGGAAGTGTTCAAGGCCAGGCTGGCTGGGGCTTTGGGCAACCTGGTCTAGTGGGAGGTGTCCTTGCCCATGGCAAGGGGGTTGGAACAAGATGATCTCTGAAGTCCCTTCAAAGCCAAACCATTCTATGATTTAATGATTACCCAAAGCAGTTTAAGAACTAGCAAAAACCAGCAAGGTGGTAGCCTCACCTTTCATTCTAATTATGCATTTGAAATAGTGGACACTGTAGACAGGGATTAATATAGATTTTGGCATTGAGTCTTAATGACCTCAAAGAAGTTTTTATGAATGGTTTCTAATATATTATTATGATTTTGGCAAATGGTCAGTATTCTTTAGCACAAGACCTCCAAAGGGAAAACATAATTGTTACAAGGCATAGAGTTATATATAATTCAGTATAGATATAGATAGCTAGATTAGACATGTGTATGTATACATGTATGTGAGTGTGTGTGT
Source organism: Penelope pileata (assembly GCA_013396635.1). NCBI lineage: Eukaryota > Metazoa > Chordata > Aves > Galliformes > Cracidae > Penelope > Penelope pileata. The sequence goes on from WBMW01006025.1 coordinate 821,448, forward strand.
GTATATACACAAAAGTGTTACAATTCCTGCATATTGACAGAAGCACCTAGTTCAAACTTTTCCCCAGAACTGGACCTCTCATGTCAGGATAAGTGTATAATGTAAATTGAAATACTATACACTATCACTTACAAGCCAACGCGAATTCAGTCTATAACTGACCACATTTCAAATTGAGCACAGATATTTATAATTGCTGAAATGTAAATTCCATTTTTGTTGGTTTAATATGACTACATTCTAATTTTGGTCACTATATGTTTGTTGAAGAATGCAAAATGTTGTTTTGGCTTCTACTGGGATGACCTTAATGTGCAATCCACCTGCATAGACAAAAATCCAAAATCAACACTGATGCCGGTGTGCAAGACTTCTCTATTGTTATTTCCTCAGTGTTGGTGTAGAATCTCTGCACGTTCTTGAACACATCTCTACTACATGATGTTGATGTACCAATATTCCCTTTGTATTCCATTTTACACATTTTAACTGCAAAAAAATCTATGTATCTTAGATCATGAAACTTATAGTTAACCTGAGAGCATTGCTAAAATACAGCTTTTCCAAGAATTTTTATCTTAAGTTTCATTTTTTGGCCTTAACATTTTAAATTTTTTAAAAAAATCATCCAATACCGTAGCTTGTTAAGAGACATGGAAATTTATTTACAAGTGCTGTTCCAACAATAATGCCTCCTCTGTTGTGATGTTGGCCCGTGACATCAGAGGCGGATGTTGGTGGTATGACAGCAGAGGCTGAACCTTCCCACCAAAATCCTGTTCCATGTTGTTGCCGTGTGACAGATGGCAGCAGACGGGCTGCCTGACCAAATGGTGTCTGACACGAAAGTGCGCATGAAGCAAAGGTGTGGAGTTGAACTCCTCCATGCAGAAACAATGGCACCTACTGACACTCACTCATTCATTGATGCTTGCTGAGTGTTGATGGTGCCCAAACAGTGGATGTGAGCACAGTGAGGCAGTGGTGGTGCATTTCAGCAGTGGTGACAGTGACATGAAAGACGAGCCATGTTCTGGACGGCCATGCACATCTGTCACACCACAAAATGAAGACCATCTCAATGAGCTAATCTGCACAAATTGGCTAATGGTGGTGACTACATTGAAAAACAGCATTTTGTAGCCAAGAATTTGCTCTTTTGAATAGCATTATTGTGCTCTTTGCATCTGTTGTAGTTTCCATGGAAATAAGCAGGAGGCATTACTTCTGGAGCATCCTACATATAAATAGTTACCTCCGGTTTCTTTAAATTCAAAAGCACACTCTTCTATGGAACTCAAAACCAAAATTCATTGCATCAGTTCAATGAATTTAATTATGTGGCTTTAACTGTTTGCTGTGCCTGTACTAGGTCCCACAGCTGATTACTAAAGACATAGGAGGCAGGCAATTTTTCCTTAACTACTTTCAAAATTACCATGGTACTAACATGAACTATTTCTGCCACTATCATCTGCATCCTCCAAAGACTGTTAGTCATTCAAACAAATGTAGCAGCAGGAAAACTGAGACAACGAGCATTTACTAAAACTAATTCAGTTTTAAAGCAACTTTTAATACATATTTAATAATAGTTGAAATTCATGATTTATGTAGAAAGAATGTATTTTAATGGTGCTGGTGTTACAAAGTTCCTTCAGTGAAAACAGCTGAATGATTTCTGCACATTTTTCATGGAAACATTCCAAACGAATATAATAGTAAAAACTCCTTTTTAAGGAGTAGTAAACCTCCTTTTACAGCCATGAATTCCTGAACTGTACTATTCAACTGAAAGACCTGTTTTACAGCTCTTACAAACATAACTTTCAGTAATTCTGCTGCCAACTTTAAATCAAGAACACAGACACTAGAGACTAAAACAGCAATGAACACTGCATGCAGCCATATAAAGAAAAATTTCCTAAGCCAGGTGAACAATAATTTAAACTGAAAACTTTCATAATCTCCACACCAAGCAACACTTCTTAAGGAAGATTTTAGAACTGCCTTTTTTTAATCTTAAGATGTTAAGATACTGCAAACCACAAAGTCATTAGGAGAAAAACATGCAAAAATAAGGTCTGCCACTGAAGTTAACTTTTTAAAACTCATCTGATGTTACTGTATTAAATCACAGCATTACTCAGCAGCTTTTCGAAGAGCCATTTGTCCCTCCAAAATCCTCCGGAGTCTATGGCATGAAGGGACTGAAAACATTTCTAAATGATGCGGGTGCTAGAAAACTGAAGCACATTACTAACTCACTAACCAGACTCTGAAGAAACAACCTTAATGTTTTTGGGGAAGTTGGTATGACGGGTATCGCATCTTCCGGCATTTGTCAGAAAGGACTTTCAGGAACTTTCAATGCCTTTGAATAGATATTGTTTAAAATATTCTAGGTCACCATACTTCAACAACTGTAACGTCCTTGCCTTCCACTTATTTTGTATTGCCTGCAGAAATACCACATGACAGCATATTGCTGGTCCACGGAAGAAATGATATGCCCTAACAGCACTAACACCTCTGAACAAGTTGAGTTAGCCTCATGCATTGTTTTTCCTTTCAATGTAAAAATCTTATTGGTTTTAATTTATTCTTAACATTTTATGACAAAATCTCAGAATTGTGATTTGAATATTAGGTGTTTCATTCCATGTGATGATGACTTTTCAAGTAAAAATGACACAAAAAAGTCTTACATGCATCAACCAAGATTTGCTTATTTACTTTTTTACGTACGTCAAGCTATAAAAACCCATCACTAACAGTTTCAGAAATCAAAGAATATGTTAGTTACGAATCATTTGCTCATATATTCACCTATTTTTAACAAATAGGTAATTCCAAGGCTTACGGACTCTCAGGATATTTAGATTTATTTGGGATTTGATGTAAGTAAATTATAGGGGAAACTTTGATCTAGATTAGCAACGAATCTTCTGGTGAAACCTTAGATACTGCTCTGAAATTCTACTTTACAGTGCAATCCAAGCTTTGGATAAGTCAATTATAATTAAGAAAAAGCAACCTACACCTGTTGTATCATCATTTACACTTGAAACAATTAGCTGTCTTCACAAGTAAGAATTCATACACGTAGTAGAACTTCAAGAACTCACCATAAGGGAATGCTGAAATCCCTAAGCTGTCCCCCTCTCAGAGAGAAGGGGAGCTTCAGTAAGAGTTCTCAGCAGATTTCTACAAATTCTGAGTGAAGAAACAGACAAATAAGAAACCTGTTTCTCCATTTCGGCTAGTGCTTTAGTAGAATGTGCCAGTGGGCCTGCTGATAAAGACAGAGAATACAACTAAAAACTAAAATGAGTCGTCTGCATTTTTTCAGTGTCATTCCTTGGTACAAATATACAAAAACCCCAAACTAAAATGAATCGTACAAAAAAGATGCGTACAATCTGTAGGAGATTTAGCTGAAGGAAGCTTTTAAAAATACATGCCACAATAGTATGAATCTCTGAGCACAGAGAATATGCAATGTTGTGTTTTTATTATTTTCAAGCTTTTTTTCTTCTTACTCTGAGGAACAGTCCTCAAAATACCCACCATACTCTTGCAATGCTGTACTCTAGATGACAAATGCCAAAGTCTTAGCATCAGGAAATGCAGTTTTCTACTTCATCCATTTTATATATAATATTGGACAAACACTGTTAAACACCTATCATACGGATAGGTTTCAAAAAACGTATTTTCTTCCTGCATTGCTGCACCTTAAATGAAGAAAGTGTTTTAGGTAAACAGTTGTAATGAACTGACTGTTCACATACCTTACACAAGCAAAATGATACCAACAGCCTTCTAGGCGCTATATAAATTCACATTCTATTTCTATTTCAATATTGCTTTTGCAGTTAAACAAACTTTGTCATAGGATCATCATTTACTGTGACCCTCTGGAAATAAAGTGAACACTTATTAGCACATTTTCTGGCACATGTCGTGTCTCTGTCACTAAACAATGTCTTAATTTTAAATTCCTGCTTAGAATTACTGCTTTGACAACTACTGTCACTGTTCAAGGTCTGTATGAAGCTTCAAACTGCATATTATCACCCATTGACAAACTCGACATTTTATGAAGAGCCCCTACTCACACTGACTTATCCTCCCTACCCTGTGTAAATAAGTAACAATTCATTTTATAACCTTGACTTTAAAGTCCAGCCTTTCCACCCTCTTCTTTCTTCTTCCTAAACAAGTGACAAAGAACAAGGAAGCTGATTGAAGGGGTCCATTATGTATCAACTTAAAGAAAGGCAAAGTGATTGATGAAACTAGCAGTCACCTTCACTGCTAGCTACTGCACCTGTATCCTTTTTGTCAAATGACCTGAAAATCCTGCTGACAGTTTAACATTCACCACAAGGATACACTCTATAGTACTGTAGTTTTGAATATTTTTATTTGCTCAGAAATTTTTGGGAGCACTCTTTAAGATGGAAATAGAGTGAACATCAGTAGCAATTCAAATGTTACTCCAATTTATCATGTGCTTTCTAAAAGTTGGCGAAACTATTAGATGATGCTTGCCAGTAAGCTGGCAAACTACACCTGCTCTGCAGGTGTTACACAGTTAGTTTCCATTATGATCATCATATTTCAGTAAAATTTGCTAACAGCAATAACAGAATCTCAGTTTATTTTCTAACCAAATACGAAAACCAATTTACAAGCTTTACAGCTTTACAGCGAGTACCATTTAAAATCAGTTACTATTTTCAGTCTTCAAACAATATGGGGCTACTTTAATACAATTCTGGACTAGCAGAGTGATTAAAATTTTCTTTTAGGCTCAAAAAGGTTATACAAAAGGTCAAGTCCAAAACATTCTTATGCTACTGGAGCTAGTCTACCATTCTCTGCATGAAATAAAAATTTCACTGGCAAAGAGACAACTGAGAGGCAGGAATATCTCAAAAAAAAAAAAAAAGGCAAAAAAAGCTGCTTTACTCTGTGGGACACAGCACCATTTCCTTTGGGCATTTATTACCTGTTAAAAACCAATCTTTTGGTGAGTGGCAGTTCAGGGTTTTTGAGAGCAAGCTGCAATATTTCTTCGGGTCTGCAGAGTCATAATTAAAGCTGAACTGAGTGGAATTGGAGAGGGAAGGTCAGCGAGGTGCCGTATGAGAGATGAGGCTGGGCTGATGGGCACCAAATGAACAAATTATGATGGGCCCCACTCAATGTGATGAGGTCAAATGCTTGTTTCTACCCACTGACAGTTCAATTTCCCTGAAATGTCTCTCGGTTCTCTATGAGCTAATTATGAATGAAAAGTTATCAACTGCCCACACCAAAAAGAGCTTTCTTGGAGCTTTTAATGTCAAAATATTGTTAGAAATGCATGCTGGCCCAGCTTTTTAGCCAAACAATACCTGGAATAATCTAAATAGAAGTGTTACAGTACATACTTTTTACCTGCAGTATAGATGTAAAACATTCCTCAACTGTCAGTAGATAAAACATAAAAATAAATTCTATACAGCAAATCTATATTAATCTTATCATTTACTATCAAACAGTACAATGCTTATGGTTTTGTATAACATAAGCTATGCAACTTTCAAATATTTCCACATTAATATTCATTTCTAAGAAAACATTGGGGATTTTGAGTTTTAAATTGCCAATACTCCAGATATATTCTAGCAAAACTCTAAAGCTATTGATAAAAATGCAGTTTTTCCATGGAGCCCAGCTTTCAGAGTAGACTCCTAATTGCATTTGTGAATTGTCTTTTGAAAATTCAAGCACACATGGCTGAATATATTTCCAAAATTTTAGATATGATGTAAATAGAAAAAATTTGGGTTATCAAAGAAGATACAATTTAAAAGAACATTGGTAAGTGAATGCACTTCAGTAATTGAGAACAGGAATATATGAGGAATGCCAGGCTACTTATGTGCATACAGAATCATTTCAAAGACTTTTTCCCACAATTATTGGCTACTCCAGAGTAAACAATGATAGTAAGCTAACACAGGGTTCAGAAGGTTATCTGATTTCCCTCCTTACAAAGCTGTTTCTGTATGATGTGCTTATTTACAAGTCAGAAATTTTAAAGGAAAACTCCTAAGAAACAAACTTAAAATAGGTGATCAGAACTTTACTTCACAATTCATTGTTACATGTGTATGTGTACTACCCACGTCCTAAATACTGCACAAGATGAGACTGCGAAAGCATTAAGTATACAAACTCCTCAGTTTTGTTAATTTGACACACTACTGGAACTGCTGCACAAATGCAGTTACAACAGGATGTCAAAGACAGTTTGTTTTCAATATTTTACATATTAACTTAGAGAACTGTAATTATTTTTTAGAAGTTAAGAACATCACATGCATAGTCTAAGGGAAAACTGAATTCAGTGTTCAACTTTCTAAAAATACAATATAATTTTAAGTTCATTCTAAAGAAACTGACAAAAACAAACAACTGTGAAAGAGTAAACGGAAATAAAACTCAAATCACAGAATTCAAAGCAGTCATCTACTATGTGACTAGCATATACAGCTACCACACAATAGTGAGCCTGAAGTTTTTGGTACAGCACAGTATTAAATATATCAATATAGCAGTTGCTGTTACCATTATCTTATTAGACACATTGTTGATCATGTATTATTATAATAAGAAAGAAAAGAAAAACCACTACTGCACAAAGTCTTCATGTTTAAGTACCACAATTAACAGAGAAATGCAGTTCATTCATTACAGAACCTTTTCAGGAAGTTGATTTTTTCTAATTCTTATTGTAATTGCATTGTTCTAATCCTGTATTATAAAGGCAGCTGCTTGCCTATCATTTGTACTTTCCTCGTTAATCCTGACTCAGTGAATTAACCTTTAATTACAGCCGTTAAAATTGAAATGAGCCTCTTGTCTGGCTGGGGCTGCCCCCTTCCAGTGCATGAGACTGATGAAAATTTTTGGGGTCAGTGAATATGTCCCATGTCATGTCTGATAGATGCTAAAGATGTGAGGAGGTAAATGTTACCTTAGAAAGATGTGGTTGAAATTTTTAAGAGCTAGGTTTTATTGACAAAATAAAACAAAAATACAGCTTAGATTATCTCTCTCTTCTGTCTGAGTTACATAGCATAACACATACATAGACAAACTCCATTTTGCATACATCATCACTACATGTTTAAGGAATAACTTACGGAATCATCATGTATTTCATCTGCTTGTTTTTAAAAACGTAGCACTAACTGTTCTCAGTAGTCCTATTTTAAGAAGCATAACATATTTTTCATGTTGGAAGGAAAAACAAACATTAGTTTGAATACTCTCATCGATGTAATACTCTAATTCTCAAAAAAGTGAACTAGTTTTAAGGAAAGTAGTAACTTCTAATGGAATGCAAAAACAGATTGAGTATCTGTTCACAGTAATTTATCTAACGGAGTTTCTTTTTTGCAACATCCTCCCTCACCCTCAAATTTAATTTCTATTTTCTACATAGGACCTTGATTTTCTAACTGCACTTACTTTAAAATTTTAGCATCTTTCTCTTTAAAATACTTTAATATTTAAATATTGCTTTAAGTTTTATCAGTCCATGACAACAAAATGGTAGAACAGCATTAAGTAAGGGGTACTGTTATTAATCAAAGACCTGGTTCATCTGTACACAATGACAGTAATATACAAGTTGTGAACAAATGATACATTAATACACACAAATAAAATATATGTATACATACATATATATACACACACATATACATACACGCACACATATATGCATACACATACACATACATATTTAAAAATAAAAGACCAGATCTAGAGAACATCTAGTAATAAAACAATCAGTAATCAATTAAATCAAGGACATTTCACATAGTAATAACAAATATGCCTCCCATACTTGGCATATTTTTATCTGTGCCAGTGTGTCGTACTAAAGATTTGTTTTCGACTCAGAAGAAAGAAAGATCAATCTTATTTGAACCTCCAAATTAATTTCTCCAATTTATTTGCAAGAAAATAAGCTGAATGTTCATAATTATTGACTGTAAAGTCTGCTAAGTATTAAAGCATTACAAGTATCGATAAATGGATTTCCAGTTCAAGAGTAAATGAGAAATGACCATATAAAAGAATGAGATAGAAGTTTTTTTTTTTTTTAATTAAGCTATAATTTTAAAAAGTATGTGGAAGTAATTTCTAGAAAGATATTATAACTTTCAAATATGCAATGGATATATTATGTTACCATTTTAAGAACAATGTATTTTACAGAAAATGTATATATACATGTAAAAATAAATGTAAATATATGGGGGGGGTCTTTGTTTCACTCCTTGTCTGTCTTGGCAATGGTTAATATCTGATGATGAGCAGCTACATTCATTCATAGCTCTCCAAGTGCTTTCCCAAGATGAGTAAGCATCATTATCCTCATTTTTCAGATGAAAAACTGAGAGATTAAGTTACTCCCTCCAGATCACACAGCATGTAGTGAGCCAAAAATAGAACTCATTTTCCATATGTAACACCCAGTTCTATATCCACTGGACCACACCAGCTTCCCACAAGCATCAGTCACAACTAATCAGCTGCATAGCTGAATTTTGGGTGCACAAAGAGGAAGTTGCTTTTTAACTCTTACATTTAAGACTATGTTTTTTCACTTGTCCCATAGGTGCAAATTTTTAAGACATCCTGGTAATTTCTGGTATTTGCAAATCTGTTTCAGTTGAGCTTTGTGCTATTTACAAAGCTCTTACAGCACAGGATAGGGAAAAATGCAGGTAATAGGATATATGTAGGATAGGATACATGTAGCAAACCTCACTACCACCACTCCCCTCAACTCCCCAACCAAACTTTCCCAACTGCATTCATTATACAAAAAAGTGGGGTTCTGAAAAAGTACAAAGAAAACACTTAAGGTACAGGAAAAAGCTCTCCTGTGTTGAGACACCAAAAAGAAGACATTTCCTACAACAAGCTGAAATGTAAGAGGGCAAATAGTATACTCTATAAAATTTTATCAATGTTGGATCCTATAAGCCTGTATTATTGTAAAAGATGTTGCTAACATTCGAAACTGATTTAGAAGTAACATCTTTTGTCTGATAAAAAAATTCTAGTTGTGTCCTAAGAAGGACTACATATATTTACACAAATATAAATTTAGTTACTGAAAAAAAAAAAAAAATTGGCAATTTCTCAAACTATCTCTGCAAACACAGGGTAGAATACTAAGTGTCTACTTAAAAGATACAGCTGCTATCACTAATGATTGCACTGCATCTTTTTCATGATATTAAGAAATTAATTCTGATGACATAGCCATTCCTGAGCTAAGAACCCAAGAAGAGCTCTGCTCAGAGTTTATAAGAATTATAAACTTATCTGATTATATAATAATTAGTGCAAATAAAACTTTGAAAAAATAAAACTCATGACGCAGAGTGCATGTCAATAACTATTGGGAAGATCTACCATAGGCATCTGCAAATTTTTAAGCTTTAGGTAGCCAACCTTTCCTGCAGGCTGCATACCAGACTAGACTGGAATTACGAAGAGGCTGAACAAACAAAGTAACCCAGATGATAAGAGTATTTTCCCCTGCAAATATTATCTCCAAAACTCAGAAATTAAAATGTCATTTAAGAGGGAATCCTATTCCAAAAATATCTCTATTTGTATTTTGAAGGAATTACTGTTTTTCAAGGAATTCTGTAAGCATGCTAAATTTGAAATTAAATGTATTTATCACCTGGCTTGACAGGTCTGTAGCTCGACCTTGACTTTTGTCAAAAGCTATTATTTCTGCTCTATGCATCACCACTCTGAAGAAGTTCTCAGTGTGGATCCTAGTCAAGAGCTCTGTAGAAGATTCAAGGGACAGAAAATAGTATGATTTACTGCTCCCTTCCTAAACAGACTCTGTGGAACTCTGAATAGCGAAAAATAAAACATATTATTGGTAATATACTGTAATTGGTAACTACTTTCAAAACAATACACTGAATATACCAAAGAAAAAGAGTACATAAACGAGTATCACTTCTACAACATAATTCATTATGCATAATAAATAAAGGCAAGACTAAATTAATGCAACAAATAAGTTTCTGTAACTACTTTCCCCTCTTTCGCTTTTTGCTTTTATCATGAACATCCCTTATCACTTATCCTTGATGTTTTCACCAAATTACCCTTCACTATGGGGCAGGGAACATACCAAATCTTCACCTCCCAAATTCCTCTCATCTTGGCCTAGACTTCCCTTTTTGCTCCACCCTCTGCTGCTGCTGCCAGAGCTCATATCCACCTGTCAGTTCGCCCCTTCACTATCACCTTTCTGAACTGTAAAAAATTTCTTGCTACCAAAGAAGTACTCCCTCCTCACTATTTTTTTCTGAAGCATACATAATTTTGACGACTTATTTATCATATACAGCATGCTCAGGGCTCCAGGAGGAGGGAGAGCAGTTGCTTGTGTATTTTTACTCTCTGAAATCCTAACAAAAAAAAGAACAGGTGGTTTTGCATTTTTTCTCATCAGTTACATGATCAGCAGGAACAAACAATCGCTCTCCTCTTCTGGATCTGCCTGATAGCATAGCTCTTCTCTTCCTCCCTTCACCATTCCTGCTCACAATATTATTTCTTGCAGCAGGTTATAATCCTCCCTGTCCTTATGTAATTCATGAGTTTTGTTTTTTAATCTCTCTTATTGTAAGAACTTCCATTGAAGGGACAACATCCACTTCTGGTGTTTTCCAATATCCACTTTAAACTGATAAATTACAAACGTCTCTCATTTCCTATGTTTAGCTGGCACTGTATCTTAAATTTCCAAGCCTTCAAGAGCATTTCACTATCTAAAATTCAACTGGCTCCAAATGTACAAGTTCTGTGTGCACACCCACAGAAGCCTCAGGAGTAGCCTCCAGTTACCTGGTTCAGTTCACCTGAAGGGAAGACCCCAACAGGGCAGAAGCATGAACGTGGGTTTACTATGTTTTGCATATGGTCAGAAGAAAGTTATCCATAAATTACTAGAGAATTTCATTTTTCCTGGAACAAACTATAGTATGCGTCTATGTCTCTATATGACAGGTAAATGTTTCATGCCTAAACACGAATCATAAAAGCAAACAAGCTGCCATACAACCCATCAGGTTGTGCACTGCAGTCTCTATTTAAGGATATTTTGGTTTTTTGCAGGCTTAAAGACTCCTAGAGCACTACTGTAAAACAGTTCTTGTATTTATGCTTTCTATAATGTTAAGCAGCTACGAAAGTAGAGTTGTAAGTTTTCTAAAAGCTGTATTCAATTACAGTCCTGAATGATTTGAATAATAGACTGCCTGACATATTCCAAGATAAGTGGCTGCTACATTTCTTCAATACTAGAGTCATATACTGTACTTATCTATTTTTACTCCATGCTCTCCATTGCCTAGTAATAAATTAATTTCTCACTGTTAGTTTGGCATGTGCCCTACAGTTAAATTCATTTTCTCCCCAATTGAAGGAAGAAAAAGTTTTCTGAAGTATGACAACTACCCTTATTTTTAGAACTAGTGGCCACAGATTAAATTTAGAATACTATTTTAAGAGGGACATTCCCACAAGAAGTCTTAAAAGCTCTTTTTATATTTTAATTTTTAGAAAATTATCTGATGGTGCAGAACAACACATGACTATAGTTATTTAACTACTCATATGTAAGACTTCTTACAGTGCATGGGTATCATTTGAAAGAACAGCTTTTAACCTTAGGATTTAATTCTTGTTGTTTCCTGGAACACAAAACACTTCAGAGGGACTCGTACATATGCAATTATTATCGGTGGCTACGACAGCTGAAAAGCAGGTAATCATAATGCAGGCAGCATCAACTACTTTTCACGATAGGTTGTTCCCAGAGCAGAAGTATGAGGACATGTTCTAGATTCCTCACTAGTTACATTTTTTACCAGGAACTTCACAGTACCAAGAAAAAAGCATTTTGCATATTCAACCCTTTTATACAGAACTCCTTTCTGTACTGCAATGTAACACAGACGACAATTTCTCACATTTTCAGACCGTGTGACACACATGAATGATTGCACATCATGCAAAGTGACTGCATGTCCAGATTGTCACCGGCCTGTCTGGAGTTTAATTGTGTCAGAATTCTCTTAGGTAAGGCTAATAGCCACCACATTATCTAGAAGTGTATCTATCTTTTAAACACAAAATCTTGTTTAAACACAAAAGCCTGTAAATACAAAACTGAATCACTAGCTAAAATATTTCTTGAGTCAAATCATTTGTTACAGATTACTTAAGAAGTATTTAAGTATATAATTTTACAAATGCATTGCTCACAAACCCAAAACAAAGTACTTTAACAGCAATTATTAAAGTTATAGTATTGGTTCTAGATACCAGCTATGTAAGAAACAAGTCTAAAATGCTCATGCCTATGGTGTTCTGGTCACTTCCACCAGCTTTCACAAGGTTAATTACTCTGTGCTGCAGTTCCTTATTAAATTGCAAATTTGAACTGGACAAAAAAATGATTAAAATAAAGTTAAATAAACATCACTGAGAATGCAAACTACTGTTCTTTCCACCAACAAAGGAATGCCCTCCGTGACTTTGCTAACCTTAATTATACCTATAGTTTTGAGATTCCCTAATGGAAAGTGCTACAAAGCAGAAAGCACTAACAAAATGAATTGTGACACATACTGATACACCACTGATTGTAAATCTATACCCTTTTTATTTGCACCCAAGGGCTATGATTTGTATACTCATGAAAAAATAATTCCAAGTAGCAAAATGTCATAATTGGAGACATGGATGGTAAACAGCCATGCTGAGAATTAATAACTACGTGATTTTACGTAGCTTATTTTTGATAATGTAGCAACTAGATGATTTGAAAGATTTGTACAGTTTGGATGCTTAATTTGTAAATACAAGTCTCCCTGAGGCAGGGAAAAATACAGATTGAAAAAGAAGTTTAAAATCCTTGAAGGCATTCTTCTTAAACACACAGTACTTATCCACTTCTCCATCTTCCAGAAAGCATTTATTACAGGTAAATAGAAGCTGCCAGACTTGTGTGTAAATAAGAATTTCACAGGTGAAAGTACTTCCAAAAAATCACTTTGATGACTGCCTCAAAAACATGAAATGCTTCAATCAAGACACCTCTCTCCACCCCTTTTTACAGACTACTTACATCAATGACTGATGAACCTGACAGACTTAATCCCTCTAGGTCTGCTGTTAAACTTGGGGACAAAACAGCTGCTGTAGGAACTGCCACAGGAGTTGTCACAGGGTAGACTAGAAGCAAAAAGGCAATTGACAATGTGAAATAAAATAATAAAATAAAATAAAATAAAATAAAATAAAATAAAATAAAATAAAATAAAATAAAATAAAATAAAATAAATATTGGGAAGGACAATAATCTATTTTCATTAAATTTAAAAAGATTTTACATCTTGACATCTTATTTTATGTTCACACGTTTGCTAATCATAGAAGATCATTTTTTCCAGACATAGCAGCAGTGGTCAGTATAAACACTGAAAACGTAAATAAAACACATTTTTTTTACATTCACGTTACACTGTCCTTCTTACCCACTTTTTCCCTGTTTTATTCTTCAGTCTGATGCACACTGTGTAGCACATTTTCATTTATGAGTTATGTGCAAAGTACATATTAATGCAACTCTAACATTTTCTGCACATGTAGAAGTAAACCTGAAGAACTGCACTACAATGCATTGAAAAAGTTAGCACCAGCTCTATCCTACCCTTCCACAACTACACTTCATTCTTTTCTTTGAAATTGTGATTTTTAGTATCCTTTTGTAGTATCATAATTGCATAGATGTTGTACAAGAAACATTCACTAGTACCTGAGGAAGTAAGCCCAATTTAACAGAAAACAAGGCTAGACATAAAAAATTCTCAAAATAAATGCTTTCCATCCCAATACACTCCAAATTTTGAATCTGTTTTTAAAATAAACAAAATGATGTATTATAATAATTATTCACAAAAAAAGTGGCTAATCTGAGCAATGTTTTTTTGTCAGGACGCTGGTACAATAAATGAACAGAATCAGCACTTAAGAAACTTAAAATTTCATTGAATCAACTGAACTGAATTCATGCTATAGAAAAAAACGAGACTTTAATCAGATACTTACAGTCATCTAAATCCAAGAGAAACACGTCTTGTTTATTCGGAGCTTTTCTATCTTGTACTGTTTTTTCTTCTTTCTGACAAAACAGATGAATAGTTCATCTTTTACCATATCAGCAAAAGAACAGCCTTTTATACTTTTATAGTGGCAAAGAGTGTTTTCATTGCTTTAAAAGAAAAACGTATGCATTTCCGGAACTTAGCATTCAAAGAATTCACCTAGTGAGAAACAGTTTTTTGAACAGGTAAGCTGACCCCAAATTCCACATTTAACTTATATTTTGCTCCTCTGAAGTCCATATTTAGGTTTAATTTAGGAACAGCTGCTACTCAAAGAAAACTTGCTGACAGACCAGACACTTTGGCTGAGACCATTAGAGATAGAAACTTTTTAGATAGAAACTTTTTCTTTCCCTTATGACATAAGGTTTGAGTACTAACATATACGTTTCTAAATGAAAAATAGGACAAAAATAGTCATAAGAAAGGAGTGCTATTTGCACTCATCTAGGAGGGGGGAAAACTGTCCTGTTCTGTACTGGGATGTTAGTTAATTGCTGGACAAAGCCAACTAAAGTTTATTTTCTGTCACAAAAAAAATGCTTCAATTTTAAGCTTTAGGATGAATTCTAATAATAAAAATTGCCAGTATTGCCAGAGTAGTATTGTAGACCAGTGCAGTAATAGAATAATCTCAGTGACTTGGCAAAATAGACACTTCCAACAAAGCTTGCTTCAATACAGCTAAATAAAAAATTATAAACATACCTAATAAGAGTGAATGTTGGTCATATCTACAGAACAGATCTAGACAGTGATGATTCAAGACAGAGTTTAATGTGTCACAGCTCAAAACAGTCTCCAAATGCTGTGGGTTACTGAAAAGGATTGATCTTCGGACACAGCTGAAGCACGTTACCCACTGGCTGCTCATCGGACAGTTTGTCATCATGCTGTTCCTATTCACTCTCAAGCCTCTGTCTGGAGCAGCTGCAAAACTCCTTCTGCCTTTGGTCTCTCTGGCTCACTCAACAGGCAGCAGACTTCATCATTCTTCCTGAGAATTTGTCAACTGCCTTTAGATCTTAAGACATTGCTTATTACTCAAGGTATTGCAAGTAATATAAACACAGTCTTTCCAGGAGTTCCATATGCCTGCCAGTTTACACGTTTCCCCTCCAAAAGAACGTGACAGCCAAACGCTTACACATGCATTATTCTTTTAGCTTTTCTATTCAGTAAAACAGATCTAAATAAAAGAGTAAAATGCCATATTGCCCATCCTGGCCTCCATTTGTAAAGCATTATGTATAAGCTGTTACAGTCCCCTCAAGCACGCAGGATATACCTTTCCAGAGGAGCCTGGAGACCCTTTCACAAGATAAGCACATAGAATCACTTTCTTTGAATGTCACCATGGAGCAAAATCAAGTCTCTTTCCTGGAAGTACATTCCATTTCTTCTAGTCTCTCAGCCTCACGGTCAGTTGCAAGCTAACACTAATGTTGAATCTATTTTTTTAACTTTGGGAGAATTTCCACTGTTCCTTCTCAAGAACACACAAAGAACCAGACTGATGCTCTCACTATTTAAGTCACTGATATTAATGACCATCAGGTTTAACATGAAACAAAATGACAACGCTCTTCATTTTCTTCCAATGAACCCATGGCTCAACTGTATTTTAGATTGCAGAAACAGAAGGGTGGCCAGGAGAGTGAGGGAGATTATTGTTCCCCTCTGTTCTGCCCTAAAGAGGCCCTACCTGGAGTGTGTCCAGGCCTGGGGCCCTCAACACAAGAAAGATGTGGAGCTGTTGGAAGGGGTCCAGAGGAGGGCCATGAAGATGGGCTTTCTACTCATAGAAGCACTTCTATGAAGAAAGGCTGAGGAAGCTGGGCTTGTTCAGGCTGGAGAAGGAAGCAGGGAGACCTTACAGCAGCATTACAGGATTTTAAAGGGGCCTACAAGAAAGATGGGAAAAATCTATTTGTCAAGGAGTGTAGCAACAGAACAAAGGGTAATGGTTTTAAAGAAGAGAGTAGACATTAAGATGAAATTCTTTACTCAGAGGGTGGTAAGCACTGGAACGGGTTGACCAGAATAGTCCCTGGAGGTGTTCAAGGCCAGGCTGGATGGGGCCTTTGGCAGCCTGATCTAGCAGGCAGCAACCCTGCTCATGGCAGGTGGGTGGAACTGGTGAGCTTTAAGGTCCCTTTCAACTCAAACCTTTCTGTGATTCAAAAATAGACAGTATTCCCTTACACAGTCACTACAAATGTGCTTTGTGTATTCTCAGAGGAGAATAGTCTTGTGGACAGAGCAGAATGGAAGCCTTTTTTTTTTTAATTTTTAAATCAACAGACTTGAATAGTCGTAATCACTACAGTATTTGAATGTTTCATTATCACTTATTTATTTGACCCATGAACCCCTCTAGACCAATTAAATGTCACAAAATATCTTCAACTGATCCTAATATGATTCCATTCTTTTTAGGCCTTGTCCAGAATTAGTCAGGGACTCTAATGCAGAACCACCTCTCCTGAGTGCTAGTTTGGTCACAACTATAAGACTTCATTTTTTTCTTTTTATTATTGGCAAGTCATTTGGCTGCTTTTGGATACTTTTTTTTTTTTCACCTGTAAAATAAATAATATACTTCTTAAGTTACAGGTGCTACTTGAATTACGAGATTACTTCTATCTGCATTAGAGTTTTACTTGAATTATGAATTACTTAATGTCTAAGAAGCCTCAGATAAATTATTTCATGATAACTGTTTTAATCAATTCCAAGCCTTTTTATAGCTCTGTTGTGAATATTAGCCCAGAAACATGTATTATCTACAACACTTCTACTTCACAACTGACCTAGTTTGCTAACTACGAAATCTCTTAGAAACATAAACATACTAAAAGTGAATGTAGTTAAGCAAAATGCATAAATATTAAAAAAAAACCACCAAAACAATTTCCCAATTCTTTCACTCACTACCCCCACTTATCCATAAGAATCAGTAGTATGTGCAAGTATGATTAAGGTTCAAAGCTTATTTTTAGCTAGAGTTTCATATTTCCTAATCTTTCCAGTAGAGATAGGATTTTTCCATTTCCTTTTATTATGCAGCCAATTAAAGTCTATATAAAGTGGCTTACTTCTATGAGAGGCCATAGCACAATGATGAAAATTTTGAATACGTTTGAATTTTGCCAATGGTAGCACTGCCAGGTCAATATGTTTAGAAAAATTAGGAGTCAAATTCAAGAAATCCTCTCTTCATCTCTTCATCTCTTTAATGAAGACAGTTAATCTAAGACATTCTGTGACACAAAGTACACAAATAGCATGCTTTAGCTTGTTAGGTTTTTTTTTTTCTGTTATTTGTTTTACCATTCTAAAGTAGTTTATATAACACAAAGCTTGATATGTAAATTTATAACATAAATTGCATTTCTGCACTGGTATTATTCTGAATCTGCAGTGTAATACATCTTTAGAAATGGAAAAAAATTCTTCAGAGAACATTTCTTACACTTCAAAATAAAATAAAATGGTCTCAAAATAAGATACAAGTACAGAAACATTACATCAAGGTAACGCATGGGAAGAAAAACTCCCACTGCACACTTTATCAGAACACTGTACTTAAGTACAATCAGTTTACTGTGAAAAAAGAATGAACACAAAACCCCAGAAAATGAACAAAAACAACCATACCATCTGGGAAATATAAAATCAGAAGCAAACTAAATCAAGATAAAGCTAATATTATAGTATGATTAAGTCCTATTTTCTACTACAGTCTAGTGTGTTAGGCTTGAATAAATACTCAGATACTTATGTGTGTCTATGCACTCATATAAATACACAAAAATACACATTTTTTTTTGGTATTCATGCGTATTTCCAGATATGCATGTGCATATACATTTTGTACATGTTTCTGTACAAAACTCCAAATAAATCTATTTAAATTAGTCTTGCCTATCCCATATATGATTATTCTTAATTTGTTTTTTTTTCAAAGAAAACAAAATTGATTGTTTTTCTAGGAATAATGAATAGCCAATGACTGCAAACAGTATCAGCAGGTATTTCTAATGAGTGAAAAAAGCTTTGCACTCCAAATCAAGATAATAAAAAGGTTATGATGTGTCTGATGTTTCCTTGTAATATATTTTTTCTTCTTCTTCTTTTTTTTTTCCTTAAAATAAGCCTACAATATAACCCAGTTTCCTACCAGGAGAGCTCACTATGGGAAAAGCAGAATACTAAACAAAGAAGTTAAGCTATATTCCATCAAACATTTCTCCATTTGCAATTCATCTTGGTAATAGAGATAGAACCTGGTAAATGCATATAGGACTTGAAGCAGGAGATTTCTCTTGCTCAATGCATAATTCATGTGCTCCGCCTGCAAAGTGTGTAAAATGAGAATTTCACACCGCAGCATGAGCCATGGAGCTGCACAGAAAAGGCAGATGAAATCATATTTTGCTGTGTGAATTTTATTTCTTAACCTCCCAATATTTATACAAAACCATCATTGACAATCCAAATGCATTGACAGATCACCCACTGTTTCCATTGTGTTAGCACTTGAAAAGAGATCAGGCAGAAAGACAGACAATTTGTTTTTGTATATTTTTTAAATAGTGGATCAGGTTTTTAACAGCTGAGTGACTGTATTATACTTGTATAAGGAGGTCAGCAGTAGCTGATTTTAAAATCCCACTGCAGTCACCTACTTACACATGCATCCTCAAATCTGGGTTTTAGTTCTACAGTATTTCTGCTTAGAGTATATCATGTATTTGAACACCTCAACTATACCTGTTTCAAAATGATATAAAATACTGCAGTATAAGAGAGTGACTCTTGAATTCACTACAGCTCAATTATGGTGAACACAACAGATTTTTCAAAATTATTCTTCAAGAGAAAAAAATACAAAAATATTAATTTATATAATAATAATAATATAATTTATTCACGAAAATTAATCTGAAGTTTTGTAACCCATTTTTATGCTAGAAAATGCACGGATGCATGCACAAATTAAGCTCCCATGTGAGTATAATTGAACCTTGTCTATTACGAAAATTGTGCTAAACATGGCAATGGTACCCAACAAAACACATAGAACGGTAGACAACCCTCAGAATATTTGCTCTGTAATACAGCTCATTATATGTGGCAAACTGAGCAACTATAAAAACAGACCATATTAACTGCTTCTCTCATCAATATGTATTTCAGAAAGTATTTTCAGTTTTATTTATAAGGATATGAAATCCCAAGAAATCATCTCGCCATCTACACTGATCAAATTACAAGTGTCCTGTAACAGAATAATATAAGCAATGTCTTCTCCAATAAAAATCTTCCAGTTGAAAAATATGCCTTCCTGAGGGCCTGGCTGCTTCCTGGGTGACCTGAAGGCAGGAAGCAGAAAAATTCCAAGTAAAATAAATACGAGTGGTTCTTGTAAAATGGACCTTGATACAAGGGTTCCATACATGACTTTATCTGAAATGTTCTTTACAGACTGTTAACTTATTTCTTTTCTTTCTAGCTTGGAAGGGCTATCAAGGTTAACATCAGCTAGCTTCACATATGACCACAAGGCTCAAAACAGGTACCTCTACAAATATCTGTTAAGCTAGTTAGTGTAATAGTCACTCTTGACACAAAATACATGTGATTCCAGCCTCTACCTGCTCAACCAACTATGTTTCTGAATATAACTATCAGAAACACTAGAAGTATAAATGCAAGCATCCAACACTGCTTAAACTGAAGCTAACTCCATGGTCCCAGAGATCAATTCACTACAGTGAAAAAGCCCTCTACGTTCAAGAGCACTAAATTCACTTTAGCTCCCACCCATTTCATTCAGTCATTGCTGTTCTCATATAGCAGTCCATCAGCCATGTCAGAAAGTTTCCTAATGAAAAAGAATTTAAGGAACATACTCTTTTAGCTTTTGGATAGTGAACTCTTCACTATCTTTTCAATTATTTCCTTGCCTCCTTTATTTTTGCTGCCACATATGTAAAGCCATTGCTATTGAATTTTCTGTGACATTTTAAAGCTTTGCAATTCTTCAGTTGCACATTTTGACGCTGATCAAGTCTTCTGTCAAGGGCTTAAAATTTCTTTTGTTCCTAGCACAAGGTTTCAGGTGCTTCTTAAATCAAGTAAGGCTTTAAGACCACTCCTGAAAAGTTCTTTTTCGTTCCTTACGATCCAAAGGCTTGACAATTCTCTATTGACTTCAGTAAAACAATTCCAAACTTCCTGGAAGTTCTGGTTCTCATATAATGCAGTACACTGACTTCAAACATTCTCAGTTGCTGTTTTAAAGTATAAAAACCCTCCTTATGCTAGTAGTCCTCACAAATCCTGTGAAGGAATCAAAACAGCTTAAATAACTGCAGTAAAAGAAATCATGAAGGCTGGCCCTGATGCTCTGAGGAAAAAAGACGTGCAGCAGAGAGAGCACACAATTGTATAAATAAAGCTTTGTAGAGCCTGCTCAGACCTAAGCAGGAAGGGGTTCCTATTATCTTCTGATGAAAAAATCTGTGCTACTATGAGAAGCTGCAAACTGTTAGCACTGACGGGGTTAATTCTGACAGCATTTAATTTCTCTGCTAGGAAAAAAAAAACTTTGAAGTAGGTATGTTACCCAGTGTGGCTCCTGGGCAGGAAACATAGATCAAATAACAGAAATACACCTCAGTTTCCCAAATGCTGTGGTCTCAATTCATCTTGTGGCTTTCCTGCTAGATTAAGGGAATAGACTAAAAGTTTTGGTTACAACTCAGAACTTCTAGGCAGACGTATAAAGGTAAAATCCAAACACCTTTTACATCTTTTATAAGGTCAAAATTTAGAGGAATACAGGGTCTTTCTTCCTCAATTAAAGGAATACACCTAAAAAGCTTAATAAAGTTACAGACTTCTCTCTTAACTATCTGAAACACACCAGTCCAATAGCTTCTATAATTGCATCAAATGCAACAGAAGAATCATAGAATTGCAGGAGTTGGAAGGCACCTCTAGACATCATCGAATCCAGTCCTGCTTTGACTACTTAGCAGTCTATACTGGAATCCTGACCAAAATGTGTCACCTTAATTTAAAATGCTTCAGAGTATCCCTTAATTTTCAACACTATATGTTGTTAGTAAAATGGAAACTTCTGAACCACAATTCTAACCTGCAAATTTTTACCAAGTGTACAGAAAGAAATGCACAGAAATCTTTGGTAATAGAAAGATAACTTTCAGAAATTCTTTTACCTTAACATAATTAGTATAAAGTTCCTCATATATGTGTTTTTTAAATGAAAGACCGGTAGATAAACAGAATCCAGTTCATGCAAGTAGCTTTTGCCCTATAATGCCAGCTTGAGTAAAATGAACTTCCAACATCTTTCTCTTCACTAAGGTAATTAAAACTTAGCTAACACACAAACGGCTCTGTTGAACACTTCTGGATCTTTCACATTTCAGAATTCAATTTTACAAAAGATGTATTTGAAAGATTGCTACTTCATAAATATAGCAAGAATGCTAATATAACTTCAAGTAACAGAACCATTTATATGCTTTATTTCTGTCAAATGGGGAGCAATAAAAGTTGATTACTCATTAAGAATATTAATTCTACTAGTCTACATATATATGTCAAGACAGATGCATTAACTTCACTTTTCTCAGTTTTAACAGGAAATTTTAAAACAAATCTAGTGGTTCTATTAGAATGCCTTTATACCCTGAAGAAACTCTGTCAGACTCAGGTCTTGTAGCAATTAGGATCCCATTTTAATATAACAATCATCCCTAATCAGGCTATTATTTCTGTGCACTACTCATGTTTTCACCAGTTCAAAAGTAATGTAAAAGAAATTAGGTTCCATTACTCTTTATCTACCTGGAGTAAACCAGAATATGGCTTTTATTGTAAAGTGTTCTTACTTGCTTAAACTATCAAACAGTTTTTATTTTGGGACTAGTCTTTTTATGAAAGGTCAACATTTTCAAAACTTCTGTTTTTTAGAAATTCAAAAAATCACTACCCATCTCCATTCCTCAAAAAAGAAATACATGGATTGTTAGATGCATCTTTTAATAGTTTATACATATATACATACAAAATCTTACATACCTTACTAGAGGTAGCATTTCTAGATTTTTCAACATCAGAGTCACTCTTAGAGTCCGATTCTGACTTGGAGTCTGAAGAACTCTCCTCTGATGAACTGGACTCTGTATCAGATGAACTGGATGTGTTTCTGGTTTTGGAGATTTCCTTTGCTTTCTTTTTAATGTCCTCTGAATCACTAGAGATTAAAAAATTTAAATATAAGAGACACACAGAAAACCACCGAAGAAATGCATTTAGGAATTATACCATAAAACGGTTTGAGTTAGAAGGGACCTTAAGGACCATGTAATTGCAGCTGCTCTGCCATGGGTAGGGACACCTCCCGCTACAACAGGTTCCCCGCAGTCCCATCCAACCT
>WBMW01006025.1:844329-950273 GCA_013396635.1 Penelope pileata
TGTAGGGGTTGGAAGGGACCTCGAGAGATCATCGAGTCCAACCCCCCCGCCAAAGCAGGTTCCCTACAGCAGGTTGTACAGGTAGGCATCCAGGCGGGTCTTTCTTCTCATGTCTCATATCTAAATCTTCCTCATTTTATTTTAAAGCCATTAGCCTGTTGTCCTATTGCTATATTCCCCGACCAACAGCTTCTCCGCATCTTTTAAGTACTGGAAGGCCACTATAAGGTCTCCCTGGAGCCTTCTCTTCTACAAGCTGAACAAGCCCAGCTCCTTCAACTGTTCTTTGTAGGAGGTGCTGCAGCCATCTGATCATCCTCATGGCCCTCTTTTGGACCTGCTCTAGCAACTCCACGTCTTTCTTGTGCTGCATCCTAAATTACGATTTCGTTTTTTACATTGTTTTACACTACATTTACTGTGTTTACATTAAGTTTTATGAAATTAGCGTTAAATTAGTACCTCTTCATGATAATGAAACCTGGCTAAGAGGCTGAAGTAGTAGCTTATTTAACGGAACACAACATTGTTTACCTAACCACACATCATCACAGAGGCATGGTAATGGTCAAACAAAAATATGAACATATAAATTCATAAAAATATTATTTACATGCACCAAGCTTGTGATATTTCCAGAAAGCGCAGACACCATCTTAGACAAAATATTTCCGACTATTCTACCTGTGATAAACAGAATCACAATGTTTTTTGCAAAGTAATACTGCTTTTAAACATAGAGGTATTGAATTTATTTGCTTGTTAATCTTTCCAGATCAAGACACCTAGAAAAAGGGCCCACAATACCTACAGATATTTTAAAAAATACAGAGTTCATGCAGAAGAGCTATTACATTTTGACACCTTTGGTCATATCAAACACATTGCAGTTGTTAGACTTCAGAGACAGTATTCTTCATACAGTAAAGCTCTTCTAACCATGATAATGTTGGATTATGTTGTTCTATGCTAACAGCTACTGAATATTATTAAAGTCTGTTCTGTTCTCTTCTAATAGTACTGTAACTACAGATTAATAGATTACCCTTTTGTCTCAGTGAGGGGGCAGGAGGTGAAGAGAAGAGGCTTACTAGATATAAATATTGTGGGAAATGAAATCTGTTTTCTGATAGTTATGGAGAAGACAAATAGTATTTATTTACAGAAAGCAAACCTCCCTTTTTGCATCTGCATACAACCAACTTATACTTCTACATAAGGTGTTTCACATACCACCTGGTTCAACTTCCTCCTCAAAACAATAAATTGGATACTGTAGTGATGGAAAGGTAATAAGGTCAACAACAATTAAACAAATCCAGACCATTCAACTATCAAGAGTCCCTTTCAACCCAAATTAAGTTGTTGAAAATTTTTGCTTTGCTCTAGGATCAGTGCAAAGGAATACACTGTGTCTCAATGCTGTTTCACATGGCAATATTTTTAGAAGGGAAAAATACAGGGAAGAGAAATAGAAAAATCTAACACAACAGAAAGGAAAAATGTAAGGCGCAATGCTTTTTTCCTCCCAAGAACTTTCCAAGATTGAATTGCCTAAATCAAATACAATCAAAATTATTAAAAATCGATAATAAAATTTAAGCCATGCAAATAAGGCCCACCCATGAAGGTGAAATCAAAACCCAGAATTTTAACAGTCAAAAGCCGTTTTCCCTGAAAGCAGTGAACCTAAGGCTTACAAAGCTAGAAAAAAAACAGGAGTACACTTCACAAAAACAGTCCAATGTAACAAATCCAATTGTTAAAATCATTGTGAAAAACAGGAACTCTCAAAATGAATACAACAAACATTTAAAAGCTTGTTTGAGGTCACAAAGCTAAAAACAAAAATTCACTACTATATACTGTTCAAAGTTTCCTCATGACGTATAACACATATTGATAAAATTGTCTACATTTCCTCCATTGCCATTGAACAAGAGCTGTAGTTGTATCAACGCAACCTATAGTGAACCCATTATATAAATCAAGCAAGTTGTTCTTTCAAAACACATCTCTAAAAGATTTAAAGATTAAAAATGTTACTTTATTGTATATCAGCCAGTTTTGATGGGTAATCATTGTTTACCTTACTGCTTAAACTTTCAGATGTTATTCTAATGAGAAAAATTTACTGGTAACTAGCTTTTTAACTTTGCGATGATGAAAAGCCTGTATTAATTTAACCTACAGATTTCATTTGTTCTGAACAGGAAAAACAATATAAATCACTTTTAAAATCATTAAATCCTGACTTAAATTAATAAAGTCATAATTAGGGCATTATGCTGTGTTTGTTATGGAAGTGGCAAGGCGAGCTGCTTTAATTACTGTCTGTAATAAAAGGAGCAGAGTGCGTACTGCTCCCCAATCAGCGCTGTCAGCCACGACTGAGCTGAGCTGCAAACTCATCAAGTCAGCTGGCAGCAGACTATAGAGTAAAGGGCGATCATGTCTGCAGAGGCCACTTGCTGACAACAGTGGAAGAAACAGATTCATACAATCCAAGGTATTAGCCCCAATTACTCAAAATTTTAATGATACTTTAATACATGATAATGCTGTTGATAATGGGCAATCTTAAAAAGCGCTAACACTTAAATATCTTATGACCGTTTCCCTTCACAGCCCTTGCTTCTAATATTTGGATCATAATCTTTTTAATATAACATTATTTAGAAAAATCAATTGTCTTAGTTACATAATGGCAAAGTGTTGAAGGACTTAATTTTAGCTCTCAGCAAAATTGCTGCAAAAGGTAATTAAGTGTTTCATACAACTATTTGATCACTTATTCAGCCTCCCAAGGTTACATCAGTTTTCAAAAAGCCACCAAGATTTTACAATAATTCCAAACATACTAGTCTGATTGATGAAAATTTGAACCTGATCCATACACAGAACATATACTGGCACGTGCATAAACAGGAGATACCAACCCTTGGATGATATACCCTCAAAAAAACCAACTAAACACTTAGCGGACTGTTTACAGCAAATATGCTTCAGTAGCTAGTATCACAAAAATTAAAACCATACAAACATATGCCTACCTTTCCTCAGCAGCTCCAGATGTTTTCTTTGCTGTAGTTTCTTTTCTGTCTGTTTCACTGTCACTTGATTCTCCAGTGGAAGAGGAACTCCCACTATTCTCATCACTGCTGCTTTCCTCCTTATCTTCCTTCTCACTTTCACTGCCAGACTCACTCTCTGAAATTAAAAAAAAAAAAAATACTATTACAATTTTTTTCCCAAATACCTTACATAATTAATATTTTAGGAATCCCACTTTGTTTTAAAATAATGTTTTAATGTTATAAGATCCAATTGCAAGTTTTAGCATTGTTTTCAAAATGTCCAAGACAAAAGCAGGTAAGAAAACCACTTCCCCCAAACATTCATAAAATTTTATAATTTTACTGTCGGCTCTCTTAAGCAGACAGTATGGCACTTCATCAACTTAGAACTCCCAATAATAAATCATTTACATGTGGATTCTTCAAAATTATAAAACCTTATCAGGAGTTGGAGATGACCTCAAATTCTTTAATGTATACATTCACGTACCTGCAAAATTGCTTAATTACATAATCTACTCTTGATAGTGGCGATGATTTAATCACCGATTTAACCAAATTGTTCATCCTCTAATTAATCAGATAGTTATAATATATATATATATATATAGATATATAGATATATATAATCTGAAACGAATATATTACTTTTTTGCTTACAAGAATATTAAGTGATGCAATTTATAGGTAGTTATCTTCTACATATTTCCTCAGCTTAGGAATGAGACAGAACAAGTACCAAATTCAGATTTGGAAGTCCATTCAGTCCATTCAACAAGATATTGCTAACTCTTTTAAGTCTCTAATGCCATACATTTTCCTTGTATAACCTCTGGACCTGAGAAGATTCTTTGTACTTTTTTTAAATTTAGAAAAGGCCAATGAGATTCATGTTCTTCACTACATTTAAACTACATTAACATCTATTGAAATAGCAGTCTTGAGGAATTGTCTATCTCATTTTAAGGAAGAGACCGGTCAAGAAATCCTTAGCCCACTAGAAAGGCAGCTGTCAGTTAGTCTCCATCATCAACCCAGTCGCAATAAAATGGGCATGCTGAACTTCAGAGTAAAGCTATAACACAATTTACTACATAAAAAACCACAAAATACTACAGTTAAACAAGTTTGGCCATTTATCAACACAATACCACATGGTATCACAATAGTACTTCATCAATAACAAATGCCAAAAAACATTCAAGACTTATGGTTTCCGTTAACCAAAGCTATGGGCATTTTTCTGATAAAATGTTACATGGATTTAGTTTTAATTGGAGCTACAAATTCTCATTACTCTTACCTGTTTCAAACTGAAAATAGCATGCCAGCCCTTTTTAAAGTTAAAATCAAAGCAAAGTCTAACTTGTTTAATGAACACACAAGCCATATTTATACAATTAGCTGTTACTACAAAGGTACAGTCAATACAAACCTTTATATAAACCTTTATTTGCTGATTTTACACAAACTTACAGAGTTTTTCTTTTCTTTTTTTTTTTTTCCTGATTCTTCTTAAGTAGTGACCAGTTCTGAAGATAAAGTTATCCGGGAAGCAGAGATGAAAGTCAGTTTCCAAATACCTACCTGTTGCACTGGTACTGGCAGAATCATCTTCCTCCTCTTCTGATTCAGAGTAGAACTTTTCTGTAGGTTTCTCTTTCTTTGTCTTACCCAGAATTGCAGTCCATTCCTTTGCCTGTAAATAAATTTTGACTTAAGTTTACCTTTAGAACTAGCTATACAAAGATATACATATAACATGTCAAAGAAAAACACCTGCAGTAGTGGTATTAGACAGTTTCTAAATAAATCCTCTAAGCAAGTCAAGAGTGACTACGAAGCTTCTCTTATTTTACACAATTAGGAGCACTAAAAGTTTTGAATATACCTGTAAAAGGTGAGATATGTCTATGAGAGGCTAGAAGAAGATTTACTAAGGGAGATTAAAAGCATCAGTAACCATAAATAAATTGCTATACAAAAAGAACCTGAAGTCTGAGAGTTTTATCTTTGGATCCAGCTCAGTTTACTCTAATGTTGGAATGAAGGGTAAATACCATCTTCATCATCCCAAGTTTTAAGGGGAAAACAGATGTGGACCTAACATACAGTAGCTAAATGGCAATTGTATTTCACTTTCTTTGCAATTTCCCAAATAAAAATAAATCTTACCAATAAGAGAACACCAGAACAAGACACTACCTTGACCAGACTTTTTTTTCACTTTGTATTCCCCAGTACTGCTGAGAAACTGAAGAAAAACTCTGGCCAGGAAAGAAACAAATAGGCAGACAACCGTATCAACAGTGATACAGGTCTGCGCCAGTGACAGCTTTTTAACAAGTGAATTTCACTCACATACTTGGTATGGTTACATGAATTATTAGAGGAACCACAAAATCAGCGACAATGAGGCATTCTTCAAAGAAAATATTTGCAAAAAGCCTTGGATAAAGGATTTTCATGTGTATTTTGAGGTTTAAATGAAAGAGATGTTTTCTGTTGTGTTGTAGATGGATGTTACTCCGTTTGATCTATTTCCTGCAATGTTCTTTGTTTTTATGGACAACGGTTCCTCCACATGCTCTTTCATGCCAACCTTACCATTTATAATAAACCTCTTTCAGATGACTGCCATCAAACTTTCCTCATAAAAGCTTTCAAAAGTTTGTAAACAAACATTTATTTGCCTGAAATGTATATAAGAAGGTAAACAAGCAAGGAGATATGTTTGTTCTACCACATCACTGTTTACTAGCCTCTGCAAGCCATAATTGCTTTTTTAAAATTTCCTCCACTCGTTCTATTCCTGACATCTTATATGCAAGTTCATGTGCAGTTTAGCGTGGGAGCTGGCTCACAGCAACATAGTTGGCTCTACACTTTTCTGCGTAGACCTGCTAGAAGAACATATCTCTGGGAGCATCACCAGTGCCATGTATTTGAATACACTTCAATTCCTCTTACTGTACAACGCTTTCACTGACATTTATTAGTACTCTGGTACCCGATGCATATATTACAGCTTTGGTACCAGAACACGATTCTGACTGCTAGTTTACAATTCCATTACAGAACAGTAGTAGTTGACTAGCCCTGAAATGTCAACAAATAACCACCGCACTAACAGATGACATTTTCTTTTCATCAACTTCCCTAATTCTACTAATTCTATTCAGATGATTTGAAATGCAAACCTCAGTCTCTTCCAAATTTTACACTTTGAAATATAAATAATTTCTTCCTCTGCTGCCTTTTGTTTATTCTATCTTTTTTTTTCTGCTAAGACTTGGATTTGTACACTAAAATACTTTGGTATTCCAGCAACATTCATCATTAACAGCAATTAACATACTGCAGCACAGTGATACAAGAGATATGAAATTAAAAATGAGATGGAAGGAAAGAAAGTTAAATTAGTCCACAAATGAAGCAGAAGTGGCCTACTGTCAATCCAATTATCTCATTGAAAATACACAATGAGCATGCTGCAAGTTTTAAAACTTTCAGATTCCAAGCTAAAACAAGCCACATGGATGATCATATGCATCAAAAATGCTCAGTACTGCATAAATACACTTCTACTCTTATTTCAAGATAATATTCGGTATTGGCACATGCCATTGGCAAAGTTATTTTTAATGATGCCAACATACCGATTCAGGCACTTCAACGTTTCGCACAGCAGGGTCAGGTGCCACCTCTGGCCAGTCAGACAGCTCCAGGTAGCCGGTGGCTCGGCTGTTCAGCGTGTGAGACAAGGTACCAAGCTGGAAATGATCTCGATCTATTAAAAAAACGGGGGAGTGGAAAACACACAAACAACATGAGCTCTACCACAAAGAGCAATCTTAATCAGGGCTAAAGGTAATTGCTATTATATTATCTCAAATGTCATGGAATAAATATAAACTAGGAAGCTCTTCATAGGTCAAAAAACTGATTTCAGTCCATAGATTACAATAATCTCCCCCATAATGGTCAATAAAAAAGCTAATCAGTCAGTGTGTTTAGAGGTGTTGCTCTGAAATGTAGCTTCTCTAAAAATTACTTTACTGTGAATATTAAGAATGACAGCACAGTTAAACAATCCATATACATGTCTTGGCACAAACACATCCAGAATCTTAATAGTTTTTCTTCAAAATGGAGATCCTTTTAGAGCTTTACAACATAAATAAGTACGAAAATTAAAATTGCAAATCATCATAGTAACAGAGCATTTTTAATTCAGATAACCTAATAGTCTTTTCATTTGAGAAGACAATGCTTCTTACTTTTTAGAAGATGAAAAATGCACTGGGAAAATTATCACTTTGGAGAAAAACAATAAAAATAAAAATAATCTACTGGGATTCAATTTATTTCAGATTCATAATACACTTACAATACATTAACAACCTTCTATTAAAGCCTAGATAAAAAACTAAAGAAATTTTTCTAAATGGGAGAATATTCTTCCTCAAAAGACACACTTTCTGTTATTAAGCCAAATTTAAAATCAACATGAACAGAAATTGATCCATTTTGTCAGGGTTTATCTTCAGGTAAATGCAATGTGCGTGCAACGTGTAAACCTTGCTTGCTGAAAAGCAAGTACGCAGAGTTAGTATCCTTGCATATTAATCATTTGTGTTTGCTAAGTGACGCAATTTGTGAGCATATTTGAAATAGAATACGCTGTCACATTCCTTTACACAATGAACATTTACCAAATGATTTTGGCAGTTATACCTTTAAAAGGAGACTCGAGCAATGGAGCAGGTTTCTGTGCCAGAAATATTTTTTTGGCATATTTGCTTAAAGCTCCACTCTTCTCATTCGGAACAATAAGCTGCCTAATAAATCTTGTACGGTCTCTGATGTCGTAGCTTTGATCATACTTGCCGAGATTTAATACATACTGGGTAAGCAATTTTGTCTGTGGAAAAAAACAGGACAAGAACAGAATACAAGTTATTTATGATTATTGATAACTCTGGATAAACATATTTAAAGAGGTAATAAAAATGAATGGTTATGTCAAACAAATGTTGTTCCACAGGGAATATGCATTTCTAAAGCTGCAAATGGAATTCTGAAGCCAAAGCACATGTCCTCTTCTGTATTGGGGAGGTGAATGCTGAGTACTGAGAAGCAGCCATGTGCTAGATTATTAAACTGCTGAAGTGGAAAGAAAGGCATCATTAAAAAAATAATCATATATGGCAAACCCGCTGAAGGGTCTACGTGAGGATAATGAATGTGGAAATACAACTAAAAACATGGCACTCAAAACTTAATCGGAAAAATATGCAGGACATCAAAACATCAGAGGGTATTAGGGGGCTGGCAAACTGCTTCTGCTGAGGTGTGTTTTATGAAGAGATACTGTCCCTGGCATAAGCAGTGTCTGCACTCTGACTGCACTCAGTTACTTTATCCTGAATTATGGCCCATTAAAGCAGACACATGAATCACTGAACTGGATTACTGCAAATTATTTGCAGTGCATTTAGCTGTTACTTTTTCATAAAAGCAAGCTGCTGATGCCCTCTAAAAACCAGGATAAAAGACTTCTTCCATTTTTTTCTTGAAGCTTAAAGCCTCCAGTAATATTGGTCATTTATTTATTTATGTAAGAGAACAACTTGTATTATCACAGCTTTTTACAGCATAATAGGATTTCCTAATTTGATGTCTGAAAATATTAGCATGTATTAAATAATTTTAATAATACAGTTAAATTTTTAAAACAGCAACTAAAAAAAAAAAAAAATAAAGGAAGACTCTTCCCATACTTTAGAAACATTGTAGTGTAAACAGAGCAATAATGTTGAACAGACTTGCATCCCTTAAATGCATTTGAAAGAAGTATGCCACTTTGTTGACACAGAGGCAAATAGCAAAAAGAGCAAAAATAATTTACCATCATAAGGAAGTTAATTTTTAGTATAAAAACTAAGAGCGAATGGACAATACAGGGTTAAGACATTGACAAGAAGGGTTTATTTTCTTCATGCAAAGGAATTAGCTGGCATATGTATCTTGTTTATCACGCTGTTGTTACAACAGTAGCATTTTCAATTACATGAGGAGAGGAATATGCAAAAAAGCATTCAGCATTCAATTTTTTTTTATGTACAATTTGTTTGGAAAAGTTCCGTTTTGAGGATGCAGTTTAAGAGTTTTCTACATATATACAGACATTAGCACACCAATTAATTCCTATAAGTGACATACACATTAACCAAAATTATTTTTGATTTTAACCACATATGCAGGTCACTCTGAAAGTAATGCCTCCTATTCATTTCCATGAAAACTACAACAGATACAAAGAACCCAATAACACTATTTGATAGAGGTGACTTTCAGATACAAAACACTCTTTTTCAACAGTTATCACCACTAGCTGTGCATTTACACCAGCGATGAACAGGAGCCTGCATGCTGCGCTCACAATAATCTGCACCAGTGGAGGTGCCCCACTGTTGCTGTTGCCACTGCTGAAACGCAGCACCACCCCTCACTGTGCTCACAGCCACTGTTTGGGCTCCATCAACATCCAGCAAGTGTCAATGAACATCAATGGCTGCCATTTTTTCTGCATAGAGGAATTAAATCCCACCCCTTTGCTTCATCCATACTCCCATGTCAGGCACCATTTGGTCAGGCTGCCCCTCTGCTGCCATCTGACACATGGCAACAACATGGAATGGAATATTGGTGGGAAGGTTCAGCCTCTGCTGCCATCCCACCAACATCTGCCTCTGACATCATGGGGTGGGCCAACATCATAAAATAGGAGGTATTACTTTTGGAGCAGCCTTGTATAATGCAATATATGCAAGCCTTTCTCAAAATGCCCTACAGTATCAAAGATTTGAAGAAATTAATCATATTACAGTAGAATAAAACTAAAACCAACCTTTTTTAAAATTCCGTGAAACACTTTTTTTTTTTTCTCCCTGATGTCCAAGGATAGTTCGTGAAAATAAAAATTTTACCTCAACATACTTGAAAAAGGGGAAACTTTTCTACGTGTATATTACAACTTTCTGGCAGCTATTTCTGTATCATGGTATAAAACTTCAAAATAATTGGACAGAATGTATGTCCAATCGAAATGGAATTGGAAGGTGGTGGTCTGAGGTAGCCTGGATTGAACCAAATGAGGAACATCTCCTTCATCATCACTTCTCCCTTGTACAACAAAACAAGTCTCCTTCCTGCCATGGCAAAAAGCTCAGCATAAAACACAGTGCTAAATTGCCTGTGAATTGCTACAGAGCCATGAAAAGATATGGGTTTTGCTATTATGGGGGGCATTTTTTGATGACTATTAATAAATTAGATAAAGAGTTCATTCTAAAAAACTGCATTTTCATCATCATTTCCACGATTCTTGCCTTCTTCCTCTCCCCTAAAACGTCTTTTCCATATTTTCCCATTCAAATAAAGATATAACAAATAAATATGGAAGAATGCTCCATATCTGCAAGAATTCTCCTTGCTGGTATCTTAAACAGCAAGAACATTAATTCTTTTCTTATGGCTATGCAACCAAACAAGTCAGAGAAGCTTTTCTACATGGAGGTAGCTAATAGGAACAATTAATTTTAATTAAAAACAAAAAATAAATTAATGAATACTACTCAGTTTTTCCAACAAAGAAATGTCTGTAAGAAGTTGAAAATTATTTCAGCAAGCAAGTTAATCTGGTGAAATATGACAGAATCTGCATATGTCTGCTTCGTACTACACTAAGGTAAAGCAAAGCACTCTGACATATAGATTCAATACATTTATTCGCGTTTGCCAACACCACTTGTTATCTGTACATGGTCATTACGTAGCCATAATATCACGTCTGTTGCCGTTTATTACTATTGTTTGTAAATTCTGGTTTGGCCAACATGAAACGTAGACAACAGGTTATCTTTCAGCAATGTTTCTAGAAGTTCCCAGGGGCAGAAGTTCTATTTAACAATATGATGTGTCCTTGATTAGAATCAATTAGCTTTTTGGCTCTCCTTGAAAAATATTTTAATGCAAATATCACCAAGGGCTTGGTCTCTACAGTGGGAGAGACATCATGAACTACCCATTCTTCGGTACCATTATCTTGCAGTAAATTGACTCCTTAGATAAATAAGACAAGGATATTGTGCTAAATCACATCCAGCAAATTATCTGTTTACTCTCCACAACTACTTGGGCCTTTTTCCAGTGTGATACCTATCGTGTTACACAACAGAAACATACCAAAATCTCTTTCTTCCTGTTACGTGCAAAGAACAACTTCGGCAATTAGATGCTATGTTTTCTGCATAACTGCTTCCTCACATGAACTCCACTTAGACAGCTATAAGCCATTTCACAATGATTTTTATGCTCCTACTGATGAAAAGAGGAAGCAAGCTTACTTAACATGGACAATTAGAAGAAAGCCCTCTATTACTACATATTTATTCAGGCAGGACTGAACCAAAAGCTCTTAAATTATAAACAGCTTTTGAAAATTCATCGAGTGATCACAAGATACTACTGGAAATTCTTATTAAAAACCATTGAGTTTCAAAAATATTCCTGAGAATGTGCTACATTGCGTGTTTGGATACATGTCTAAGGAATTCAACAGCAAACCAAATGTGATATTCTAAGGACAGTGAAAAAAGAAAGTCATATTTCCTCCAGAATTTGGTGCTTTTCTTGAAACAAGACTGAACACAGATTTTACATTGATTTCCTTAACTTCACTGACTTAACTTCACTTGGAGGAAACTAACAAAGAATTTAAAAACATTATGAGATGGGGTAGGATACAAAAGGAGAAAACATGGACATGGGGAGAGAGGGACAGATGGACAACAGAAAAGCCAAGTGTACAAGCTTTGCCTGAGAGCCTGGAAATTAGGCTGAAGAGTGACTGGACTTCCTAGGAACAGAAGTCACTCCAGGGAGAAACATTTTAATGATGACTGAGTAAAGAAAAGTCTTATTCCTGGGAATGATGTAGATGTAGGAAGAGTGCTGCCAGCTCCTAAAGGCAAAAATAAAATTCTACTTTGGAAGGAGCTTTAAATCAAGCCACATTCTGTTCAACAAACATATTCTGTTTGAATTTTGTACAAAAATATCTTGATGACTTGAGAAGAAAAATTGTTACTACACAACATAAAAGTGGAAAATACCCTTCCTTTATACTCCAGTAGGCATCTCATGACAGTTTCATCCACTTTATCATCAGTATCGTATTTGAATCAAGTAATATGCAATACATACGTTTTAAAATATATTAAGATCACATGAAATTGGAAAAAGAATCACTACCTCCTTGTAGGCTATGGATTTTAGGCCATCTGGAAAAATTAGTAAATACTACATAATGGGCCAATAGGCTACAATTAAAAAATCAAACCAATCTTTCCTTAGCTCAGTCAGCACTTTCAGTAAGAAGAGCACTGACAGAAACAAGTCACCTTTTGATACTCACCCATTTTAGACTGTCTGAGCAAAGGACAAGCATTCATTCTTATTTGAATGCAAGGCAAGACAGTTTATCTCCCACATGCCCCATAGAATAAACTCTCAGATGGATCAAGTCTGCAGTTAGGTATAGCTATCAAGGAAAGAAAACACACCACAGATGCAGAAGTGCAAGATCCTATGCTGTCAAAGCTGCTATGAAACAAAAAGGTCTAGGAGTCCAGGCAACTGTATATATCTCAAACAATATATTCCTTATATATTTGGAAAATATTTTACAACCTTTTATAGTCATAATTGGAATTACAGTGAAAAATTAGTGTCAAGATGCTACATTCCATAGCCAGAGAGTGACCAAGTTCACAGTACTGTTACTGACATGAATTAAGCAGTTGGCACCTCTCACAGCTATAGAAATCTAAGTTCATCCTCCTGTATTATCTGGCAGTTTTAGATTATCACCAGAGATGATCAAAACCCACCCTTTTCACAAGGTAAAGTGAAATAGTAAGAAACAGAGAGAAAAGAGAAAGCAGTTACTGTCTTCAAGATGAGCATCAATGGAAAAACATTGAGGCCTTTTTCCGGCATCTCCTTTTATGTATCCTGAACAAAAATGAGCAACTTTTTGTTCAAACTGAAAATTTTGCTTTTTGATCCAGAAAACAGCAAATTGCAGACGAAAAATCTCCAATCTTATATTAATTATACAACATAAATATTTCCTATTTATATGAATAAAAAAATCCATATATCTTCTCAATAAAGAAAGGGGCAAAAAAAAGAGTAATCTCATCAATACATTCATATTTACAATACAGCTCATACTCAACGGATGCTGTTTAGATTTAGCTTGATAGAGTTCCAAAAAAACTAATAACAATACGGATTAGTTTCAGTTATTTATTTAAAAGAAATCACCACTGGTCTATACAGACTGCACAGAAAACCTACTGTGACTGTAAATACAGTCCCGTGTACTTAAGTCTTACCTGCTTTGAGTTTGTTAAATAGAGTTTTGCTCCCAAATTTAAGATCTGCAACTTTACAAGGTCATCTTCATTTGTGAAGCTCTTGGCTGTCTTCCTCAAAACATCAGGTGCAATCTTCGGAACCCGTTCACAGTACTCCCCAATGAGCCACAAGATGCTGGCTCTTGCTACTGGAACCTGAGAAAACATCACACACTCTAAATTAACACATTCACAAGGAAAATGTGTTTGCTTGCATTGTGTTCAGTAACAAGTTAAACAAAACACTGCTTAAACATAATTGCCATGAAAGAAATACAGACCCAAATTAAACCCTGTTCAACACATCCATTGTGGTAGACTGAGTGTACATACATACACATCTAAAATACAGATTCTGTCCCAAAATACACACACATTGACAAACAGATCAGGAATGTGAACAGAGACATAGAATTGCTGTGTCCATGTTCATAATAACAAGCCAGAGGCAACTAGGAAGAAAATTCAAGTATTTGAGGTTCAATTGGGAACGCTTGCTACCAGATTATGCTAAACACCATGCTGAAACAAAATAGTGGGTTTTGTGACTATATTTACTCAGAAATGGTTTTCAACAAACAGAGCTTCCTCAACTCCTGGCCACCAACTTTAAAAGCATGGGAATTTAAGACTATTGTTATTTTTCCTCTGTGTTTATTTAAAATCTTTTGACAGTAAGATTCATATTTTTGCAGATGTCCAAGGAGAGCTGAACATCAAATTCTGGAGGGAGAAGAGTTCAAAACTAGTCTTCTCAATTTCGGAATAGGATCTAGCTCCTTCAATGAAAACACTGACCAGAAACTTCACATAGGTCTTTTTCTTTTGGAGGTACTTGACTGTGTTTCAGTGGAGTTAAATGCAGTATTAATACCCATAGATAATTTTCAAAGGTAGGCATTCCATATTACCTACTGGTCAAATTAAAAATTGCACTTGTGCTATATACCATCCTGGTAACATATTTCTCCTTCTTGCAGTGGAAGAGAGAAAACGTTATGAGAAAATTAATCTAGAAGGAAGCACGTCTTGAGAGCACCACAGTTTGTAGAAGTGATGCAAGTTCTATGTAGATCCTTTTTCAACACATTTAGAAAAAACAAAACTACTCGATCCTGTAAAATGACCAACTTTAGTTTAGAAAAAAATGCCAAGGGCAAGCTTCCAATTGTAACTGCAATATCAGCTAATTTTTTGCTGAATTTTTTTCGAAGTAAAATTGTGTACTAACACTTCCATTACTCTCTACACTACAAAGTGATCTTTTTGAATAAGCTTACACTGAAGCTAGTTTGAGTTCTGCCTGAGGAAAACAGGGGAAGACAAGTCTGAGAAATTTAGCCTTGTAGTTCTCAAAACACTAATTCCTACTATCTTGTATTTATGTTTTAATTACTTTTTCAGCATATGTCCGTAATTTATTTATGTGTCAGATTTACAATGGGAACCAACTGCTAATTATCCTGTCCTGTATGCATTTAAAATTTGGAAGTACTGCTTTTTAGTTACTTTCACAAAAGGTAACAAATGTAAGTGAACTACTAAGGTTCAGGACAGTACTTTCCAAACTAAGGTCCACAGTCCCTAATAGTCCACTAAAATATACTAAATAAAAACTGACTACATTTACAAGAAATTTCAGTGGCTAACTATGTTCTTGCTGCTCCTGAAAGTTAGAAAACAGCCTTGAATAAAATCAGCCCTGACATACTGAACATAGTTACAAATACACAGGCCAACAAAAATTTAAACAAAGGACTGCTTCTACTGAAAAAAAAAAAAAAAAAAGGCAACAGGATCATGGAAGTTGCAATTCAGGAGTACAATAACAACAACAAAAATCTCCCAAGAGATAAATGTCAAATCTAAACTCTGAAAAGATGTTTGAGGAAGAGGCAACATAATTGCAAAATAGTGCATTGAGTGTGCTATAACACAGTGATGTGTGACACATAAATACATATAAATATTGATTGAGATTAAAATAAAACTTTTTTGTGAATTGATAAAAAAGTTAAATGGTCTTGGAACCCATGGCATAGGAGAGGTGAACAAGCTACTGAGCAATCGCTAAATATAAAAACTTCACATGCAGTCAGAAAATGTTCACCTGCAATACAGTAAGACTGATGTCATTACTGTACACTGATTTCAGAAGGGAAAGAGGTTATTTCTAATGTTCCAAAGGTTACACTGCATTAAGACCTCACTCCCAATCTATTATTTTAAATTGGGCTAAAGAATAGTAATTGAGTGGTACATTAAATTTTCCAGTATTGGAGCAGTTCAAGTTGCCTGCTGTACAGATAGATACCTCTAAATAAGAATATATGGGCAACTTCAGATTTCAGTTATGCTAGATTTATTTTTCTTAAATATTTCATTATAGACTTGTTAAAAAATTAGAATTCTACATGAGAACGCCAACTACCCCAGTTTAGGCAGCAGCCTATTAGAAACATCCCCTTCCCTACTACTGTCTTTTCATAAAGCAAAAATAGCTCACAGAGCAGACTATTTTCAAAAATGGTATTTGTTACAAAAAACAAACATCAGTATTGTACTTCTCCTAGCCAAATCCAGGACTACACTTCAAAAACAAAATTAAACATTTAAATTTGCACTGTTTTACTCCTCAAGGCTTCTTCCGTTCCATTAAACCGGTTTGTAAAACGAAAATCTTACAAACTAGTCTTAGAACATTAAGTAAACAAATTAAACACAGCTTAACTTGAAAAACAGTGCCAAAGGAAACATACAAAACATCTTGTGAGACTGCATTTTAACCAGGTGGCTAGCTTATTATATAAATACAGTATATATTAAACACAATTTTGTGCAATGAGAATCGATATCAATTAGAGACTTTTTGAATCAAACCCTGAGTGGAAGCCATTTTAATGAAAAGTATATGTGGAACTGATGAACCCAATGTTTCCGTGTCACTGGATTCATTTGGGGTCAAAATCACACAATATTTTCAGGCTTCTTTTTCCCTGCTTAAGCTTTGCAGTCCTCAAACATGTAATATCAAGTGCATGCTCCTGAAGCCATTGTTTCCAGATAGTTCAAAACAGCAAACAAGAAATGAAGCCACTTTTAGACCTTCATTGCCTTTTCCAGTATAGCATAAGTAGGGACCTTGAATAGACAAAAGTGCTGGAAATAATACTTTCATTATTCAGCCCTGCTCTGCATTGTCCTCAAAAGCAAACAGGATGGCAAATTACTTTGCCTTATGTTTTATTCTATATGCCCCGAGCAAGTGGTTAAGTGCACTTCTCAAGCCGTAGTATAAGAAAGCAGTTTTTACAGCCATTTTAACCCATTATCTGTCTGGAGGAAAATAAAGAAAGAAATACTTTAAAAAACATATTTAATTCTTTTTTTAATTAAAAGAAAAAACAGCCATGTCCTCTCCCTTCAAAGTAAGACTCTAGTTACTTACAGCAATTAGAGAAAACCATCTATAAAGGTTTTACAGATCACTCTAAACTGTACAATTCAAAGTCTACCGTCATTCAGTTCTGACCTTATTACACAATATACGAGGCTGAAGTACAACTTTCAATCACGAGTTCTGGATATCTGCATTTGTCACAAAACAAGCTGATATTTAAACAAATTGCAAATGGAATCAGAAATGGTAAGAGGGATGATTTTGATGTGGCAATGCCAGACTATCAGCACAAAGAAAAGGTACAAAAGGAAGCACCTCATGTGTTAAAGCCAGTTCAATTAGTCTAACCAATCCACTTTAAAACTTAATTCAGATTAAAATTGCTTGTATTTACACATAGACATTTGCACTTAGACAAATTCTGGACCATTGAAAGAAAAATATTTTCTGAAAGGATAGGACATCATGATTACATGATGAAGGAATATTCTGAAAGCTTTTGAAAAAGCCCCTCATCAATATCTTCGTAGTACTCCATTCTTTCTGAGGTTGAAAGGCACTCTCATGTATTAAAAAAGGCTAGAAATCACAAAAGATAGAAAAACAGTTCTAATCATCAGATGTCCCCCAGGGACCTGTAGGTGAAAACAAGCTGCTCAACAGATCTGCAAGTAACTGAGAAGAGTATCTAGTAAGCTGGCACAGTCTGCTGACACTAAATTATTCAAGGTAATTTAAACTTAAACAGAGCCTGAAGAGTTGTGGGTGACTTATTATTGGTACTTAAAAACTGGGCAGAGCTCATGCAGATGGCCTCGAAACATTAATAACAGAACTTTAGAAAAAAAGTTCTACACATACTGGTAGAGTCCAAACTTCTTCTAGTGAAGAATGTCTTGGGATCATGAACAACTCTACAATTCTTTGGAAACACTAACTCAGTGTTCAGCAGAAATAAAAAGACAGAAAACCCTAGGAAAGCAAGATAAAAAATACAAATAATATTTTTATGTCACTGTATAAAATTCCTTTACTCTGACTGTTGTGGGCAAATTCTGGTCCCCTCATTTCAACATACACAGGAATCAGGAAAGATAAACAGAAGAAGCAAAGATAAGATAAGAAAATTTTCTCATAAGAAAAGCTTATCAGAAATACAGAATCCAAAGAGAGGTTATTTAGCCTAGAATTTTTGGATTACTGAACATGACAATGGGGACAGCAAACTCAAGCCTCCAGTCAGAGGCTGAGTCAGTAAGTTGGAGGAGCATCAAAATCAAGTTGGTATTACATTTGAATTCTTATTGCTAAAGCAGCACATACTGGCCACTGCTGAACACGACACTACTCTACTACGAGGACTTTAGGATTCAACCAGTATCACGACAGTATATTAAAAAATTAAGAGCCATATGGTAACTTGTTCATGATCTTAAAAAACAGAAGTTTAGAGAGATCCAATTATTCTCTTAATATCTTCAGAAAACCACTGGGCCTTCCTATTTCTGATATAGCTTTCGAAGTTTGTGGAGGAAGGAAGCTGGAATACAGCTACATTTCACTGTATTATGCACAGATCTAAGTACTCAACAAATATCACAAATAAAATAGATCTCATAGATCTTAGCCTGGGCACAACTGAGGTAAAGGTTTAATGTAAAAATGAGAACATACAAAAGCAAATGAAGAAAAATAAGCACTCTTTCTAGATATATAGAAAAACATCTGTTAAAGGGCAAACAGAAAATGACCTAGTCCTAAAGTTTTATCATAAATGAAAGTGAATGGTTAACAAGAGCTCTGAATTTCTTAATTGAACTTTTTAACATTTCTTACAGCTGGTCAGATTCAGATAATATTTAGCTTACTATCCATCCTGTCACTTTTTAAACGGCTTCTGAAGATCTTTCATAAGAATGAGTAAACTGCAGATTGGATGACCTGAAAGAAACATTGCTATGGAAAATTTTTAGGCACCTCATCATTGACAAGTACAATCAAAGTGAAATCGACAACAACATTAATGCAACAAATTCAGGCACCAACCCAAAATGTCACTTCATCCAGTTTCCATCAATTTTGTTTATTTTAGTGGTTAAGGTTCACCATTTAGCTAAACTAAACCATGGCAGAACAATCAAAAAGTTCATTTTTACCTTACATGCTTTTCTTTTTAACTGTATATAGTTATCTTCATTCTTTCTGCTGTTTTACATAATACTAAATGAAATTAAACTGAACTCTAAGAAGCTCCAAAGAATTTCTTTGCTCACACTCCTCTACCTGCTAGTTACTTTAAAGCTCACTTAAGATCACATTTGATTGCTTTTCCTTAGTCCAAAGCAAAGAGTACTTTCAAGACAGTGCTATGCTTTTGAATAAAGAAATAAGGTAGGCCTCTAAAATTTAAATTCAAATTTCAAATTAAAATTAAAAATGAGCTCATAAAAACTCTCCCAAAAGAAAAGGTCAGAAAAAATAGAGAGCATTTAACTCACCAGAGGGCCGGGCAATCACCAACCACATGAAATTTAACAAGAGCAAGGCTATATTCTGCATCAGGGATGGGGCAACCCAGGGTATATGCACAGAATGGGAGACGACAGACTGGAGAGCAATCCTGCAGAAAGGGACCTCAGGGTTCTAGTTGATGGTGAGTTGAACATGAGTCAGCAATGTGCCCTAGCAGCTAAAAGGGTCAATTGTACCCTGGAGTGCATCAGCAATTCTAGCTGAGCAAGGGAAGGGATTTTCCCACTCTGCTCTGCTCTGGTTTGGTGTAACCTCAAGCATTTTGTGCATTTCACAGAATCATAGAATGACTTGGGTTGGAAGGGACCTTAAAAGATCATCTAGTTTCAACTTCCTACCGTAGGCAGGGTTGCTACCCAGTAGACCAGGCTGCCCAGGGCCTCATCCAACCTAAATCTAACTATCTAACCTAAATCTCCCCTCTTTTAGTTTAAAACCATTCCCCCTTGTCCTATCACTAACAGACCACATAAAAGGCTGGTCTCCCCCCTGCTTATAAGCTCCCTTTATGGGCATCTCAATGTAAGAAGAACATAAAACTACTGGGGAGCATCCAAAGGACGGCTACAAAGATGGTTAAAGCTCTAAAGGGCGAGACATATGAGGAGTGGCTGAGGTCACTTGATTTGTTTGGCCTAGAGGAGACTGAGGAGAGGCCTCACGGTGGCCTACAGCTTCCTCATGAGGAATGCTTATGTCTTCTCTCTTGTGACAGCAACTGCACCTGAAGGAATGGCATGGAGCTGTGAGAGGACAGTCAAGTTCAGTGTTATGAAAAGGTTCTTCACCAAAAGGTGGCTGGGCATGGGAACAGGCTCCTCAGTGATCATGGCCCCAAGCTGCCAGAGTTCAAGAAGTGTCAGGACAATGATCTGAGGTATTGTTTTTGATTTTTGGGTGGTCCTGTCTGGGGCCAGGAACTGGACTTGACGAACCTTCTGGGTCAAATGTTCCTAATGTTAAACAGGGTATTTACAAAACACCTATTGTCTTTGGTATAATAACAACATGTTACTAGGATGACAAATCCCTTTGGAGAAGTGCCAGAAAATGTGTACAAGATTACCCACAATTTATGAGATTGTAATTATTAATAAAATTATTGTTCAAATTTTCTGAAAACACAAGTGAATGTTATAAAATAGGTAATACTTATTTAATGGGTAGTAAGCAGCAGTATCTCGTCTTCTTTAGATTCAGAGTATGAACAATCCAGTAGAATTATAATGTCTCTACTTTTTTATGTTTGATCATCAATTTTTAAATACCTCCTCTACTCGCCAAATATTTATTTGTTCAATCTGTTCAGTAAGCATGGACTGAAAAGACCACGTACTTCTTATAACATTCCAAACTTCCTCAAATTCAACTATGGAAAATACAAGACTCACTCATTCTGAAACTATTTACTGCTCAATCATCAATAAACATGTAATTATATGAAATTGAACTGTCCTGTTTTTAGCATCTATCAAAAAATACTTATTGAGAGATCAAATTCTGCTACCCTTGGGATATGATGCAATAGGTAGTTAATGATGTTCAGCCCTATGTTGTAATCTAGAATAGAACAATGAATGTTTTATCAATAACTGAGACTGCAAGGAGAGTTTGACTAGCAAATACTAAGATAGCTAACCTTCAATTTAGTCAAAGAGCAAGTAATAGTAACACAGACCTTACTGTTAGATGCCACAAAATCTCAAATATCTAAAAGATGTAAGTGTGAGTTCAAGAAACATTTCACCATACTCACAGCAGTGCACTTGGTACCATGGAAAGGTTAGGTGATTTGGTAGTATCCCACCTCCACAGTAGGTGGTATGGTGCTGTGTTTTCAATTTTGGATGAAAATAATACAGACAGCAGTGGTGGAAGCAACCACAGGATGGTTAGAAACATATCCCAGGCCCCAGGCCATCACCTGAAACACTATCCCGGGCCTTGAAAAGCAAGTCTTTATGGCAACGTGACATCCCAAAAATAATTCAGTCAGACAATGGGACTCATTTCCAAAAATAAACTCATAAAAACCTGGACCAACTGCATAGCTTTGAGTGGGTATCCCCTAACATGCAACAGCATCTGGAAAAATCAAACAATTCAATGACTACACTGAAAGGAATGTGCGCTGGGTCAGCCAAACATTGGGATATACATTCAGGAAAGGCCACCCGGTTAGTGAACACTAGGGGATCTGCCAAATGAGCGGGCCCTGCCCAGTCAAAACTGGAGAAGGGGATAAAGTTACTGTAGTGCATGTAAAAACAATGTGGGAAAGTCAGTATGGGCTACTCCTACTTCAGGCAAAGGCAAACCTACCCAAGGCATTGCTTTTGCTCAAGGAGCTGGGTATACTCAGTGGGTAATGTGGAAGTACAATGTGGATCTCAAAGGGATTTGAACAGCCAATGATTTGAATTATACAATGCCAACTGCTACACAGATCGCTCTGAAAGTAATGTTTCCTATTCTTTTCCATGGAAACTACAACACATACAAAGAGCACAATAACACTATTTGATAGAGAAAATTCTCAGCTACAAAACACTACTGTTCAGCATAGTCACCACCATTAGCTTCACGTTTTCACCAGCGATGAACAAGAGCCTGCATGCCATGCT
This sequence comes from Penelope pileata, assembly GCA_013396635.1. NCBI lineage: Eukaryota > Metazoa > Chordata > Aves > Galliformes > Cracidae > Penelope > Penelope pileata. The sequence continues at coordinate 866,450 of WBMW01006025.1, forward strand.
TGCAAATGCTTGCACCAGTGGAGGTGCCCCACTGACACAATTGCCACTGCTGAAATGCATCACCCACTGCCTCACTGCTGTGCTCACATCCACTCCCTGGGCTCCATCAACACTCAGCAAGCATTGATGAACGTCAGTGGGTGCAGTTTTTTCTGCACGGAGGAATTCACTTCCACACCTTTGCTTCATATACACTTCCATGTCAGACACCATTTGGTCAGACTGCCCCTCTGCCACCATCTGCTGCACAGCAACAAAATGAAATGGAATATTGGAGGGATGGTTCAACCTCTGCTGTCATACCACCAGCAATCATCTCTGATGTCAACATAATAGAACAGGAAACATTACTTTCGGAGCAGCCCTTGTACATAATGTGTACGTCGTTGCTATTATGGTTGCTATATGCCATTTCAATGGTATTACAGTAAGTCACTCAGATTAATGAGGAATTAATTTAATTGGAAACAAGCAAAGTTTCCAGCACAGGTGATAGAACCAGGCAAGTGCACAGCTGATGGAATAAAATAAGAGCTGGCTTCAGCATGCAACGGTCCAACACCACACACCATCTCTCCAGCCCTGGAGGACTGTTGTGACAGATGGAGCTCAAAGTTATGGACTAAATGAATTCAATGGCCATTTTAGACAGATGGTCTATAGACTAAGGGAATGATACCTGTCTGCATATATCAAAGGATGGTAGGGTGGTGGTAACTGATGAGGATACATTAGAAAGTGTCAGACCTGACCATGATATAAATGATACTGAGTAAGGGGTAGATATTGTCCTTCTTTGAGCTGGGACAGAGTTAGTTTCCTTCATTGTAGCTAGAATGGCGCTGTGGTTTGGATTTTTAATGAAAATATTTCTTTAACACACCAGAATCGATGGCTGAGTTGTTGCTGAACAGTGCTTGTACTGAGTCAAGAACTACTCTGCATCTCATGCTGCCCTGCTAGAGACCAAGCTGCAAGCGTACACAACCAGAACAGCAGACCCAAACTGACCACAGGGATATTCAATACCACATGACACCTTGCTCAGTAATAAAAATGGGAGGAGTTGGCAGGAGAGGCTGTCGTTGCCCTAGGAGTGGCTGGGCATTAGTCAACTGGTGGTGAGCAAATGTATTCTGAATCATCTGTTTATTTTGTTTTTGTTTTCCCTTCGTTTCCTATTAAACTGTTCTTATCTCAGCTCACAGGTTCTTGCTCTTTTAATTTCAATTCTATCCCCATTGGGCGGAGGGAGCAGAGGAGTGAACAGCTGTGTGGTGCTTAGCTGTCTGCCAGGTTAAACCATAACAGGTGGTACGGAAAAAGATCATTAAGACAGTAAGTTAGGAATCCTCAAGTTTGGTGCCATCTTGCCCTTATTTTCATTCCAGCTTACCTACTCTATGCTCTAGAGCCTAAACACATTTCATCTTGGCCCGAGGGTACTAGCTTCCCAAATTTAAGGCACAAATTGATGCCATCCAATTGTTTCTATTTCCTCTTTCTTGAAATTGAGACAAATAGTACTTTATGAAAAGTAAAAAATAAAAAATTATGTTCCACTTCTCTAATACATCTATTTCCATTCACAGTCAAATCCAAGAGAAGTGGTGTGATTTTTACCAGTCAACAAGGCACTATGCACAAATACTCACTGTAATGTTATCCAAGAGTTTGGCCATATGCTTAATTATTTCACCATGGTGCGCAGGCTGGGTTTGTAGCAGTTTCTTAATGACAACAACACTTTCAGCAACTACAATTTCTGTTTAAGACAAAACAAATCATTAATTTTAAAAGCATTTAGGCAGAAGAAAAAGTAATAAATAACGGATTGTAAAAGATGCAATCAACTTTCAAAATACATTTTGCAGAACTGAATGCTATTTACTTGGTAACAAAGATGTAAGCCACTCTACAAAGTAACATAAAGTTTGGATTCTAGAAGCATGTTATAAGCAGCAAAAAGGACAAAGCCATGTCATAAATGTGAAAATATCATCCTACCACATACTGTTTTTGAAATTGTCTTTTAGTAAAGCTGTTTGTATTTTTTTTCAAATTGATGAATAGAATGAAAAACATCTTTTTGTCATTGAAATTATGCATATTTGTAAGTAATTTCATATCTGCATTAAAAATGCAAGCAGTTCAAAGAAATATACAATGCTAAAAGTGAAAGCTCATTCATAAACAACAGAAATAGCTAAACATTTCTTCTGCAGCTCCTAAATAGTCTCTCTCAGATCTGTAACCTAATCTCTAGTACATTAAAATGAAGCTTCTAAATACACAGGTTGTTTTAAAATTTACGTCAAAATCATAATTTGGAATTCTTAACTACTGTAACTAGTAACATTCACAGTCTAATCACCTTGTATGAAATGTGAAATTTTTGCAGCTGAAAAAACCCCCCAGTTGTGCAGAAGTAAGTTTCTATGCAAGAGTAAGGCCAGATTGTAGGGAAAGATGAAGGAAAGTCAAACATAGCCAAAGCTGAAAACAAAACAAAAGACTACTGCAAGAGTTCAAAGTAATTCTAGTTTTCATTTACACTAAAAACAGGAGTAAGTACTCTTCCTAACGTATCAATGTTTAAAACACAGAAAAAGCACAACTACCATTCCTTAAACATCACAGAAATATTCCTATATTTGAAGAGTTAAACTGACACATGGACCATTCTTTCAGCAATCAAGCAAGATAAAATTTCAAAAGAAGAGTACGGGGAAGAAAATTAAATTAAATTACTATTAATATAATATAATAATATTATTATGTTATATTATAATAATAATAATAATTTTAAATTAATATTTAGAAAGCAAACTTTATGGATAAAGGCTATTCAAGAGCTCTGAATATGTATCATTACACCACAAGCCTTAAGTTATAGCTTGCACCTCTTTGTGTCATCCTTTATTTGACATGATATCTCAGCCACTTTTCCAGACTAATTTCTTGAAGAAAGATTAACATTGCATAATTAGAAGAAATCATATCATATCTACTTATATATCTCAAAGTCTTCCATAATACTACAGACCAATTTAATTGAAATTGTGTTTTGCACGCTTTCTTACTGACAGATATTAAAATAGGAAAATTCTCAAAATTTTTTAAATGGCAACACAGAATATTTAGAGTGGGAGACATTACTGTAACAACTTCCACCATCGAATGTTTTGCGATATTATTTAACAGACAGGATGGTTAAGCAAAGCAAGATTGCACCCAAAAGTCTAAGGTGGACATGAAGTCATTATTAAAAACACTTTTTGACAATGTAGAATTGATCACAGTGAACTTAAGTGCAGTATATGAAGTGTCAATATAGGAACTGCTTTAATGCAGTCTGCAGAAGCAAATTTAGAGAATTATATACACGTAAGTTAGTATGGTTCCTTTTACATTAGTCTATACGCCGAAAAAGAAATTAAAAAGAAAAGCAAAATGTATTTATATTAGAAAAAAGGCTGACATAATCCAGAAAAGAGAGGCTCTTCAAGGCTTGCCTTGTGCACATGGAGAATCCCCAAAATGAACATGAAATATTAACGCATTCAGACAACGACATAAAGACACCAGCTTCTACATCATATAAGTAAAAACAGAGAACAACAAAAGGAAAAGATGAAATTATTGGTATTCTGAAGGACCATTAAGAAAATTAGAATGGTAACTCTACTAGAACTATGTAAGAGAAAGTGCATACGAGACAATGATAAATAAACAAAAAATTGTGAAACAAGCATCCATTATTTTCTATTCTAAAGAGTCACAGAAAGTAAAAAAAAATCTTAAAATAATGTCTAGATACATTAGAAAAGCTGATTGGGAATACCATGACCAATAAAAGGAAACTACAAGAAGTATCAGCAACTTTTCATAAGTCTTACTAAAATTGCAAATCATAATAAAAATTTTAGTATGTTAACTGCTAGCTTTCTTCAAACAATTTCTAAGCAACATGGAAATGGCTACTCTGAGTAGGATAATCTCTGAATGTCTTGGAGCATGACAACTTCTTAACAACCTAATATATATCATATATTAGGTTATTATATTTTCTATATTATATATAGAAAACTATGACATAATTGTCATCATGGAAACATGGTGGGACAAATTACACAACTGGAATACTATTATTGAAGGCTGCAAGCCTTTTAGAAGACATGGTCAGGGAAGAAGGGGACGGGGTAGAGTGCACTCTATGCTAAGCGGATACATTGTGAAAAGCTGCCTCTGAAAAACAGCTATGACCTGGTTGATAGCTTGTGGGTCAAAATTAGGGACCAGACCAATAAAGTGTATCTGGTGATCAGGGTCTACCACAGGCCATCTGATCAACGTGAGCCTGTGGATGAGGCCTTCTTGCGTCACGTTGATTTGATTATCAACTGAAGAGGAATTGTCTTGGGCAACATATAAAAAATATAATAAAGTTAATGTATATGAACAGAACTTACTTTATTTTTTTTTATATTTTCATTAAAACATAGAAAAAAAGAGAAACAAAAACAAAAGTAGTGGTATATTTGACCTTGTTTTGTGAAATTAATGCATCAGTGTCTAGTTAGATTGAAGTGGCTGCAGTTCTTAGTGAGCTCTCGAGGTGTTCGTCAGAGATTTTTTTATGTAATTTTACTGTTTCTGTGTTTCATTCCTGAAAACAGTTGTTCTCAAGCGTACATACTGTCAAAAAGCAATAATGTGAATAAGGTGTGACTGTGATGTAACGGATATTTTTCTCTGGTAAGATAGGTTTTATAAAAAAAGTCTAGTAGAGAGACATGATCAAATTTTATTTTGATTTGAATGTCTGATTGCAACTCTGTAAATTCCATTCAAAAATTCACAGGTAATGTATCTATGTTGACTGAAAATGGAGTTGCAAATGCACCAAAAAAAAGATTTTTCAGCAATCTTGAAATTTATTCTCACATTCCTTTATCAGAACGGAAAACAAGGCAGTGTATTTTTCCCTATTCACAGGACTGTGTTTAGCCAATGTATCAAAATGCATAAAACTATTTGCAACAACTTGAGTTAGCACTGCACTGCATCTTCTCCATATCTGGGTTCAGTTCATACAGTGCTCATCACACACATGGTACAATAACACCTGGAGTTTGTTGAGGATAACTTCCTGGTCCAAGTATTAGGCAAACCAGAGGTGAAGTGTTACAGGACCTGGTGCTCACCAATGCAGAGGAGATCATTATAAAGGTTAAAATCAGAGGCTGAAGTAGCCATGCCATGATTGAGGCTGTGATCTTGAGGAAGACAGGCCTGGCAAAGAACAGAGTTGGGACTCTGTCTTTCAGGAGAGTGATCTTCAGGCTGCTTATGGAATTACTAGATGGGATCCCCCGGGAAGTTGTCCTTAGGGACTTACAAACAGAACAGAGCTGGCAACTCTTTCTGAGGGAACAAGAGCTCACCATACCCCAGCATAAGAAATCAGTTACAGGAGGTAGGAAACTGGTATGGCTCAGCAAGGACCAGCTGGTCAAAATGGAAATGTACTGGCAGTGGAAGCAGGGATGGGTGGCTTGAGAAGAATACTGAGATGCTATCCGATATGTAGAGATGGGATCAGGAAAGCCAAGGCATCCATGTAACTGAACTTGGTGAGGGATGTGAAAAATAACAAGAAGGGATCCTATAGGTACACTGGACAGAATACAAAGGCCAAGGAGAGTGGAGCTCCTCTGATAAGTGAGAAAAGAGAGATGGCTACAATAGAGATGGAGAAGGCTGAGTTACTCAATGAGTTCTTTGCCTCAGCCTTCAGTGGCACTCAGGCTTCCCATGCCTCTCGTGTCTCTAGGCAGGGATTGAGGAGGAAAATCCCCCTCACTGCAAGAGGAGACCAAGTCAGAGACCACCTCAGGAGACTGAGTGTGTACAAGTCTATGGGGCTGGATGACATGCATCCTAGGGTTCTGAAGAAAGTGGCTGATGTCACTGGCAAGCCACTCTCCATCATATTTGAAAAGTCATGGCTGCCAGGAGAAGTCCCTGGTGACTAAAAAAGGGAAACATCATTCCAATTTTTAAGAAAGGGAAAAAGGAAGACCCAGGGAACTACAAGCTGATTAGCCTCACATCTGTGCTTGAGAAGATCATGGAGCATAGATCCTCCTGGAAGTTACATACATTATGTGCAAGACAAGCGGGTGATTTTTGACAGCCAGCATGGCTTCATCAAGGGCAGATTGTGCCTGATCAATGTGGTGGCCTTCTATGATGGAGTGATGGTATCAGTACAGAAAGGAAGGGCAACTGATGTCATCTACCTGGACACCTGCAATGCCTTTGATATGGTCCCATATCACACTGTTATACCTAAACTGGAGATGGACTTGAAGGGTCAACTATCCAGTGGGTAAGGAATTGGTTGGAAGGTTGCAGCCAGAGGGCTGTGGTCAAGAGCTCCATGTCCAGGTGGAGGACAGTGATGAGTGGTGTCCCCCAGGGGTCTGTCTCACAACTGGTGCTCTTCAACATCTTTATCAATGGCCTAGCTAGTGGGATCAAGTGCACCCCCAGCACATTTGCTGACATCACGAAGCTAATACAATAGAAGAAAGGGATGCCATCCAAAGGAACCTGAAAAAGCTTGAAAAGTGAGCCCACATAAACCGAATGAGGTTCAATAAGGCCAAGAGCAAGGTGTTGCACTTAGGTCTGTGCAATCCCAGATACGCGTACAGACTGGGAGAAGAGCTCATTGTGAGCAGCCCTGTGGAAAAGAACCTACAAGTCCTGGTGGATAAAAACTTGGGCGTGAATCAGCAGCGTGCACTTGCAGCCTGGAAGGCCAACTGTCTCCTGATCTACATCACAAGAGGGATAGCCAGCACAGAGAGGGAGGGGATTGTGCCCCTCTGCTTTGCCCTCATGATGCCCCATCTGAAGTACTGTCTCCAGGCCTGGGGACCCCAGCAAGATGCGGAGCTGTTGGAGAAAGTACAGAGGAGGGCCACAAAGATNCTGGGAGAAGAGCTCATTGTGGGCAGCCCTGTGGAAAAGAACCTACAAGTCCTGGTGGATAAAAACTTGGGCGTGAATCAGCAGCGTGCACTTGCAGCCTGGAAGGCCAACTGTCTCCTGATCTACATCACAAGAGGGATAGCCAGCACAGAGAGGGAGGGGATTGTGCCCCTCTGCTTTGCCCTCATGATGCCCCATCTGAAGTACTGTCTCCAGGCCTGGGGACCCCAGCAAGATGCGGAGCTGTTGGAGAAAGTACAGAGGAGGGCCACAAAGATGATCAGAGGGCTGGAGCACCTCTCCTACGAAGAAAGGCTCAGGGAGCCGGGCTTGCCTATCCTGAAGAAGAGAAGGCTCTGGGGACACCTCCTTGTGACTTTTCAGTTTAATTATTCTACCTAAGACAGAGAAAAATAAGGATTTTTACATGCAGAAAGGAGCCTACTAACCTACAGGAAGATTGCTAATAGAATTAAGAGGAATCTAGAACAAGCTTTGAAGGTAGTGTTTCTAATATGGTCATGGACTGTAGTCCAAAAAAATAAACCCAGGTCACATTGCAGAAACTACTTTGTAACACAACACTTGAAGATATTTTAAACAGTGGATAACCAGAAGAGCAGAGGGGCATAAGGTTCAGAGCAACAAGCAATTAAAGTCACATAGATTAAAACTATCAAGCAATACACTGAGGCCTCAGAAATTTCTGAACCAAGGTGAAGCGGGAGAGAAGGAGGACTTGCAGTGTATAAATCAAATAAAAGAAAGCTCTGAATGCATCAGTGGGTCACACTGGCAGGACTATACCCTACCAAAGCAATGTACCTAATAAAGGCCTTCTCAGGATTACCAGGAAAAGTACGTCCAGTAGATATGAAGAGGAATTAATGCTGCTTTTCAAAGCTTATGCAGATCACATTCGTGTTCTCAGTACAATTCTGATTAATCTAAGCCCCCCAAACATCATGCTTCTCCTCTCTCCTAACAGCATCATTTTTGATTACATTCGTGCCAACTCTATTTCTGATATTTAAAAATACCCACGTTGACTTCACATTTTACAGTAATCATCTGATTCTCTTATTGACCTCCTTCTGTGTAATATTTGTTGGTAACTAATAAGAATATGCAATATTATCAGGTATTGATTTACAGCGCCATTGTATCCTATTTGACTTTATCTGATTCTTGTTGTATTCCTTAGTGACCTGCAACTACATGTTACTATATTAAAATAACAGAAGGCTAGATTATAAGATCAAGTCAAATTTGGGACTGCTCATACTAAAACTATTTAATATGTTTTTCCAGCTAGGCACTGATACACTAAAAAGCCATTCCAAGCTTTCAGCACCCTCTACAGGCTAATTGCTTTGATGCAACTAAACACGTAACAGCAAAACTTCTATCATCAATGATAATCACAACAGTACACTTAAGTAATTAACGGTATTTTGAGAAAAAAAAAAACAGGTAACACACAAATTTAGGCAACAAGTAATTAATTTCACTAGCAGAAAGGAAAACAAGTTCCCATTGATTATGAGGGTATTTTGAAGAGTTTCAAAGAAGAAGCAACAAAGGTACTATTTTTATCTAGACATACAAGTTAAATTCTTATAGTCAAGCTCCCATATACTTCATTACATTATCCGCTCTGAGCGATTTCCATTAAGAAAGGGTTTCAAGCTATCTGCCACTCAGAAAACAGACAGAACAGTTAACTTACCATCCCTGTTGGACAGCAAACATACGAGGCCGTTAAGGCATGTGTCAGTCACTTCAGTGATGTTAGTTGCACATCTGCCTATAGCCTGAATTGTAGCAGCAGCAAACTGTTTATCTTGGCTTTTCACGTAAGTCTAAGGAAACAGGGTTTTCATTAGTCTATATATAAGTCTTGTCAGCACAAAACTTACCGTATTATCCTTATAAGACTAACACACTGTATAATAAATTCAATCTAGAAAGCTAGGCTGTGCATTTTAAGTTTTACTTTTTCACCTCACTGTCACTTCCAGAAGACATTTTCTTGCCTGCTTTGGTCACCCATGGCCATGTGAACCTCTGATTTCAGAAAAGCTAAGGGCAGAGGGCAATTAGCCAAAAACAGTAATTAGTTTGCGTGCAAGGTTAGAGAAGTTGATGAGCTTTCTCTTCAGAGGAGTTTCAGTTCATTTAACCAGGAGCATCTGTGAAACTATGAATAACCTACCTGCCTATGAATCAGTATATTTCAGAGATATCCAGCCAGAGAACTGAAGCAATTAAACTCGATGTCATATGCAAAGAGTAAATAAAGAAGGACACACACGGTTTCACAATACATGCAGAACATCTTGCTAATACATACACATACATTAAAGATAATACTATTTTATCAGGTGATTTACAAACTTACAGAAATGAGACTTGGCAACAGATGCAAATGATCAAATATTACTAAAATTAAGACACTCTTTACCAGTGATTTAAAGTGTCAATTAAGTCGGCAGAATATGTTTTAAAGAATTTAGAATGCCTGACTTCTCAACTTTTTTTTTTCCTTGTATCTAGGAATAGTGAGAAACAAAACACTGAAGGTTCTTTTCCCATATAAAAAGTTCAATTATCCATTATTATATGAGACAGTTTCAATTCCAAGAACACTTTATTCTGGAAAAGACTTTAACTGGAAAATATTAAGACTAAGACTCCAGATGAAATATTCAATAATGGCAACTGACCAATAGAAAGCATTTCATTCCAAAAGAATACACTTCTGCACAAACCTGAAATTCTCGAAGCAGAGTTGATATGTTGGCTTCATTTGCTAAATTTGTCATGATTTCAAGCTAAAAGAAAAAGAAATTAGGAAAAATTGAAACAAATTTTATAAGCAGTACCACACATATACAAGAATTTTACTGCATATAAATAAAACATAATACTATTAAACTCACTACTTAGAACTCAACAGAGTATACCACTTCCACCGTAAACCAAACAGCAGCATTGCACTCAGGAGGAACATTCTCCTTTCAAGTACATGCAAGGTTTTCAAAGCAGGACTCTAGGGCTCAGTGACGCATCTTCCCTGAGCTCCAGTTTTTCAGTGTTGCACTGCATACTGAATGGACCTGAAATACTTCTGGCAGTATTGTTTCCTATGTGATATTACTGGTTTTAGAAAACAAGAACCACGTGACACTGTAAGAAGAAATAATGGAAAGCACAACTGCAGCCAGAGAGAAATAAACACAACATCCACTATATTCAGATGAATTGCTGTAAAAGACTTTTAACTCAAACTTTTAACACAGTTGCATCTGTGAAAGTGTTCAGATCTCAATTAACATCAACAACATTACAAACTGAAAGACCTATTCCTTGTTCCCGGAGAACAAGAGGATGACATACAACACCTGACATATGCTTCCAGTCTGTTCTTACTTTGAAGAAGGAATTCCAATATCATTTGAATGGGGTAAACAAAAGAAAAAGAAAACTCTACCTCTATACAGCAAAGTCATACCTCACAAATTTTTTGGCATTTTTTGATTTGGATGCACATGGAGCAGGGTATTTAATTGGTATAATCCTTTATTTCAGGAGCAATTTGGTAAGATCTCTCACAAGAGGCTGTTAGAGAAATGTTACATGCTGGGAGAGCACATGAAGCAAGTGGATAAATAATTGACTGAAAGATGGAAGAGGCTGAAAGCGACTGTTTTTACAGTACAGGAAGGCTATCAGTGGAATACCACAATAAACTTTGTTTCTTGATCTTTCAATTTTCAGCATATGATTTGTGGAAGTGGTAAGAAGACAGGTGACACAATTTACCGTTGATGCTAGAGCTTTCACAAAAAAGAAAGGCAAAAGTTGACTAAAAAAAACTGCACTGAAAACTTAGAATATTACATAATTGGCCAAAAAACCCCAACAACTTCAACACAGATGAATGCACAGTAATATTAATAAAGGGAGATTAAATTTTCCAGAAAATCATAGGCTATGAGCTGATTACTAAAAATTATAACAGAGAATTTGCGGATAGGAAAGTGTCTTAGTTTCTAGCTGAGACTGAAGTTGCTTTTCTCATAGACTTTGGTATGAAGCTATGTTTTGGTTCAAGAAGGAAAAACAAAGCTTGTAGCATATGGAATGTTTATACTTTTACTCTGGCAGTGTTGAATAGAGCCAAGGACATTTCTGTCTCCCAGCTTCCTGTATCGCTCTGCCAGCCAAGGGGCTGGGGGAGCACAAGGAGCTGGGAGGGGACAGGACCAGGGCTGCTGACCCAAACTGACCAAACGAATATTCCATACCCCATATAACATCATGTACATATAAGGGAGGACAGTTAGCCAGGGAGGGGTGCTGCTGGGGGACTGGCTTGGCATCGGTCAGTGGGTGGTGAGCCCTTGCTTTGTGTATCACTTATCTTTGTGTACATATATATATATATAATTACTGTTATTTCTTTAACTTCCTTTGCTGTCATATTTACTTTGCTATTAGTAAATAGCTTTTATCCCAACCCACGAGTTTTACTGTATTTTCTCCTAAACCTCTCCCCCATCCCATTGGGGTTGGGGGAGTGAGCAAACGACTGTGTGGGACTTAGCTATCTGCTGGGTCAAACAACAGAAAGATAATTCATTGAAAACATAAGCCCAGTGTTAAGAAGTTGGAGCAGGTCCAGGCTGCAAAGATGATCAGAGGGCTGGAGCATCTCTCCAATGAAGACAGGCTGAGGGAGCTGGGCTTGTTGAGCCTGGAGAAGAAAAGGCTCCAGGAAGACCTCCTTGCGACCTTCCACTACTTAAAGGGAGCTTACAAGCAGGAGGGGGTCCAACTTATTACATGGGCAGACAGTGATAGAACAAGTGGGAATGGCTTTAAATTAAAAGATGGGAGATTTAGGTTAGATGTTAGGAAGAAATTCTTTACTCAGAGAGTGATGAGGCACTGGCACAGGTTGCCCAGAAAAGCTGTGGATGCCCCATCCCTGGAGGCCTTCACGGCCAGGCTGGATGGGGCTCTGGGCAGCCAGATCTAGTGGGTGGCAGCCCTGTTCATGGAAGGGAGGTTGGAACTGGATGATCTTTAAGATTCCTTCCAACTAAGCCATTCCATGATTCTATGACAGAATTTTCAGCTAGCAAGAAAGAATTGAGATGGAAATAAAGAAAAAAGCACAATTTATCTTTCCCAATCTCCTCTCTACTGTACTACTCATTAAAAATGAAATTATAAATGTCAATAAAACAACATCTCTTAAAGAAATCTGTACCTTCACTCCTAAACACAAATGCCTGTGGCAAACTGAAACAAAACATGAGGCACGTAACAGTAGAAAATTCTTAGCTATTGTCAGGGAGTTCACATCTATTAAAGACCAAGAATAAGGAAAACAAGAAGAAAATAGCCTAATACATGCACTGAGATGTGGCTTTGAGGCAAGCCTAAAATACATAGGTTGCTCCAAAAGTAATGCCTCCTATTTATTTCCACAGAAACTACAACACATGAAAGAGCACAATAACATTATTTGATAGGGTAAGTTCTCAGCTACAGAACACTGTTTTTCAAAATAGTCACCACCATTAGCTATGCATTTTCACCAGTGATGAACAAGAGCCTGCATGACACATTTGTAAAAATCTGCATCAGTGGAGGTGCCCCATTGTCGCCGTCACCACTGTAGGAACGCACCACCATCGCCTCACTGTGCTCACAGTCACTGTTTGGGTTCCATAACATTCAGCAAGCATCAATGAGTGCCAATGGATGCAGTTTTTTCTGCACGGAGGAATTCAATTCCACATGTTTTGCTTCACATGCACTTCCACCTCAGACACCATTTGGTCAGACTGCCCCTCTGCTACTATGTGTCGCATGGCAACCACATGGAACAGAATATTGGTGGGAAGGTTCAGCCTCTGCTGCCATACCACCAACATCTGCCCCTGATGTTGTAGGCCAAAAATAGAAGGTATTACTTTTGGACCGGCCCTTACACTTATGTCAAACGCTGATGTCAAAGAGAATCTGGGACTCTTCAGTCTGTCTCATAGTTGACTCCCATTTCTTTCAGTGAAGCAGATTTAAACTCATTTTAATCAAATAGTATCAATAAGAGTGCGATTTCCTTTCTCTTCACGTGAGATTTTTCCTCCCACGAAAAAAGACTAAATATTTGAATGGCTAGTTATATCCAAAAAAATAGTAGTGCTCGTTACTGAAAAGTACCAAAAGATGTAGTGGGAAACACAGTCCACCTGCTACCTACAATGTGATAACAGGAGAACTTTCAGCTAGCCTGAGAAGCTTGAAGTACCTCTATGGACTTAAATAAAAGCAAGAACTCTACACTTAAAAAAAGAACAGCATAGAATGATGTGTGTCACAGCAGCACATGAAAACGTTAATTTTCAGTTCCAACAGTGATTTATCCAGCAATGTACAAGTGAATTCTCTTTTAACTCACCTTCAGAGTTTTGATCATCGTTGGATCAGTTGATCTAACATAAAAACTCTTCAGATAAGATTCAAACATGCCCTGGAAAATAGAACTTAAATAAGTAGTTTGTCTGAGTTTAATATAAAACATAATTTCAAAAATTCTAAATATGGTATACCTTTCTCTGAATTGACATAGTGGCAATATTTTGCAGAACAATATACTGCACCTCCCTAGAAAAGAAAAACAGAAGTTATTCTGTAAAATTACATATGCATAGAATATAACATAGAAAGCTCAGTTCTACTGAAGCCCAAAATTAGTTATACATGTGACTTGGCACAAATATACAAGCAAAAAGCCTACTGCGAACTACTACAAGCTGATGATCTGCACCACAAGAATATGCACAATGAAACTAAGATCTCTTTTTTTAAAACTTCAATACAGAAAAAAAATCAGTATCAGCATAATGGTGCAACACTTTTTTTCAGCATTAGAATCTTCATTTAAACTGAACACTGGTAATACATTTTAAAACATCTCCTTAGCGAACATCTCCAAACATAGCTTACAAAACCCATACATTTTGTCCACTATGGCAAAAGGATCAGAACAATGACATAACTGAGAACTGAAAAGATATGGACTTTATCTGTAGTGTATAAATTACTGCATTAGTTACAACAGCTAATACTTGAAAAACTAGTAAGGATTAGGTTAGCTTTTTTTGTCTTGAAAATTTTCCTGTTAATTCTCAAAAAGGGCCAAGCTTGCCTGTCACTTGGAATATATACTGACAGGCTCACATATCTATCAAAAAACAGCACTTCAATATTACAGACTTTGGCAACATATAGCCAACAGAACTATGCAATATTCTAAACAAAAACATCAAACATTCTAGGAGGACATTTTGATTAACATGTTCATTTACAAGCCTGAGTAGCAGCAAGCAAAAAGAAATCTGTATAGTAGCCTGAAGATTTTAAACTACAGTTTCTGCACCAATCACTTAAAGACCAAGTAATAATTCACATGCAAATTTTTAAAATTTGTACTCAAATTCATTTGTCAAGCAAATCTCAACCTAATAAAGTAATCATCTCATCCATTAGCTCCTCTTATTCAAAAACATCTAATAGCCCTGTAGTAACTACAGCTGTTGCTTACAAAGAGGTAATAATGCAGAAATATGTAATATATTTGAAACCTAATTTTATGTAATTCTTACATAGGTACCTGGGAACAGCCAGCTTCACATGCGGAACCATGACTGGAAATCACTAAGACATGCTCTTCTAGGCATTTATATACCCTTGATGCTAGACTATAACATATTTGGCATTAATTTAAAGGCCACAGGCACAAAACTTCGAGGGGAATCAACAACAGCTTATTACATAATGGCTGTAATAGCAAAAGCACTTCTCACAGACTGGTGAGAGAGAACAGATAAGGTATTCAGTATGAAAATCAGAACTCTAGTGCCATTTCAGGTGTTAGCTGAGGAAAAAGGTGACATCTCACTTGAAGAAATCTGAGTATAAATGATGAGTAAACAACATGCAAAATTAAGCCACTCAGCCTGTGAGTGTGAGCTTGGTTCTATACATTACCTGTAGGTACACCAAACTGCTTTAGCTGTTTTATTTATCTTAGTGTAAAGAGAGTGGGAAGCATATTGTACTATAAAACCAAGTACAAAAATAACAGAAATTCATTTTGTTCTGAAATTCAAGTGTGAATACCAAGTCAAATTTCACTGCAGTAGTTTAACTTGCATAATGATAAATTAGCCACAGGTGAGCTGCTGAAGTTTATAGAGAAGAAACTATGGGGACTGGGCATATAAAGCCCATCTAAGCCATGTTATCTTGTCAAATAGAACTGATTTTTTAAAGCTATCTGCCTGATGTGACAAAATTTTTAAAAATAAATAATTTTCACAGCTAAGTTCTAACTACCAAAAACACACAAACAAGAGTATTGTCAGTCTTACGAAGCATGTGGCCAGTGAAACCCTCCATAGTAAAGTATGACAAAGAAACATGGAATATGGTTAAGTCGAACTTAGTTACATTGAATGAAATATAAACTAGTTCTTCAAAAGCAGCCCCAGGTTTAAGTAAACACAGGGGACTCAACAGCTGAAATGGTGACAAGAGACAAGTGTCTCTCAGCTTCTCTGCCAACAAGTCATCACTATACAGCGAAGTAAAAGACATCTCTCAATCTGAAGAGGTGAGTGCTTGGCAAGACAGTAAAAAACTACAACATAATTACAATTCCAGTAACTTCCAATAATTTAAAAAAAATCAAGAAACTAAGCTAACTAGTTAGCACTATCTCCGTATGTTCACTAGGCAGCCATGATTCTTCTCAGAAAGACAGTCATAATTAGGAATGAAACACTTATGATACTGAATGATCGCTGGAAGTGATGCTGAAAATGATGGGATTAAACTCAATGATTCTCACTTGTTAAGTAAAAAGTACTATTTCACGGACAATCTTAAAACTCTAGTCATGTAAGTTATGTATTTAAACATAAGCTACAGTCAAACAAGTATGTACCAAAAAAAATTCACTAAAAAAGTGAATTCATAACCAAAAAAGCATTCATAAAAAAGTACAAATGGCAACTTGAAGTGCAGACTTGACTCACCTATTACTACGGAGTAAACGCACTAACGATTTAGAAACAATACCAGCTTCAGATTTTGGTGCCAAATGCCAGTAAAGCTGTGCAACTGCCATTACCACCTAAAAGAAGAACATTCAGAACAGCATATTAAAACAAAAGAGTCATACATACACATCTTATTTGCTTCACACCTGCAGATCTAACAGCTCACTCTTAAGAAAGCAAAGTGCATACCTACATTCTTTGTAATTAACAGAGCAGACGGGGGGAGAACCGTGAGCGGAAAGATATTTTTAATTCTAAAAATCATAGCTAATAAGTACCTCTCACTTCTCCCAATATTTACACAATAGTATAATCCACAGAACAGACAAAGAGAGACTAAGAGAAAAATGTAATTAGGCAATTCAAATTGTAATCACATTGATATCATCCTTAATAACCCCGTACTGCTAACATTAGTGCTACTAATTAATGAGGAAATACTGTGGGCTTGTTTTGTTTTTTTAAAAAAAGTCCACCATGCTTGTGCTTTTATTTTTATTACATACAGGTTTGATATTACTTGTTCTTTCATCTCCACTAAAAAGCTTCCATTCCATTATTTTATCATACAATTTATTAAATGACAGCTGCATTTAATGGCAGCTTCTGAAGTCTAAAATCCAATTGAAGGTATGAATTACAGTAACACTCCAAGTAGCAAAAAGTAGAAGACAACTTATATAGAAGCAACTTAAAACCTGTAATATATATATTTAAAATTTTCTCCTAAATGAAAGATAAATTACGAACTTCCGCCAATGAATAAGTCATGTCATAATCTTCCCTACAACACTGTCAAGGGGAACTTTCTTAATCAAAACTAAACAAATCATAGAAAGGAGACTCAAAATAAAAACTTTATTATGACACTTGACTTGATATCTTAATGCCTATTAAAGAAAAAATATTGTTAAAAACAGTAAAAATTGATAAAAATCTGAAAAGAGGAAACAAAAGAGGGAAAAAGAGCAAAATTGAAACACTTCTAGCAATATACTACAGGGTTACTTTATTATTGACAAAAACCTACAGTCAAAGAGAAAGCAATTTATTTAATTGCTGGTAAATTCTGCAAACATTGCAAAAATTGGTGTAATAGCAGCAATTCAAAGAATCAGGATTTCATCTGATAAATTGCATATAAATTCTTCAGTTAACTTGAATATCATAAACTTCAAGACCACAAATGCTAGAATCAACATCACACTTAACAAATACGGAGAAAGTGATTTATGGAGTGTGGAGACAACTTTTATGGAATGTAGAAGATAAGCAATGGAAGCTATTCTCAATGTGTTTTGAAGACAATTATCTAATACAGCTGTTCTTCACATAAGATGAAGAAGTATGACATAGATGTTGAGCAGTAATTTTAGCAAAACACTGTGGTCTAATTTAACTGCATTCAATTTTTTTCCAGAGGTTGCTGACAGATTAGAAGCAGTTTTGAAAATCATTAGACATTAGTTGGAGTCCAGGAATGTTTTTTAAGGGAGAAACAAAAACCTGATCTTTTTAGCTTATCAAGAACATGTTAGAAAATCACTTTATGATGCAGGCACAGTTTTTTGTGATGTCACTGGAAATCTTTTCCAAAGCAATCTAGTCTTCAGTAAGAGAAACGAAGTTAGAAATAAAGTTCAGTGGTCTGACTGATATTACAGTGGTCCACCACCAGCACAGCACTTGCTGGTCCTAACAATTTACCTGCAAGTTAAAATCTCTGGTATACAGAGGATTCTGTACTTGTGATGTCACATCTATCCTGGAAACCTGCCAAGACACCAACTCTGAGAATCTGGCTGGGCATTACAAGGAATTGAGACATGTAACTGTCTACTTTCTAAATTTGAGATTCAAAGAAAAGCATCACTTAATGAATCAACAGCAACTATGATTTTCTTTGTGCATCTGTATCACCAAAACTGATACTTCGTGCCATACTAGCCACTGACAACATAAGTATTAAAACTCCTCTGGCACAGCTGTGACATACTACAGAAGTTGGACTCAAATTTTCTCACGTTTTGTCCAGTATTTTGCTTGTCCTTAACACTTGGAGCATACACAACATTCCAGTCAGGTGTTTAACTTCAAAGCTAAGTTAATTACAAAGAAGTAGTAACAACTGTTTTTGTCCTGTAACAGTTACTACACAGTACTACCACCACTTTACATAAAGATGAATAGATCTGAATTTTCAAACTTTTATGTTTTCTAGAGGCATAGATATTTAGTAGTTTAATACTTTATCTAAAAAAGAATTTGTCATACAGCAGCATTTCGGCTTTGAAGCAAAGGCTTCGTATTTCGTAACAGCAGCCTGTGATCTGGGTCCATTGTGTAGGTCTTCTTTGTTTTCTGATCCTTTTCTTTCTGTTCTTCATCAGATTCATAGAAATTGTTTTCGTTATATTCTTCCACAACATCCTCATCCTACCAAAAGACAAAATGAGAAAAACATATACAAAATATTTGAGTCAACCAGTTGCATTAATTTAAGAGATAGCATACAACACAACAATTCCATACAAGAATTATATTAAAAAAGAAAGGAAAATAGCTATAGGCTCTATTCCAGTTTGCTCAGGACGAGGGTTAGGGTTAGGATCTAGTAGTAGATCTGGAGGTTGGTGGCCCTGCCTGTGGCAGGGGGGTTGGAATCTGATGATCCTTGGGGTCCCTTCCAACCCAGGCCATTCTGTGATTCTAAGAAAAACAGTTTAAAAATACAGGCAAAATTTCTTTAGAAGTAAGATGAACAATTAAATGAAATGCCTTCATTAGTACTCTGTATTAGATTAGCTAAGAATACGAGTTCATTTGGGACTGAAAGTCTATGACGCAAAATTGACATTAATGAAGAAGTTCAATTCTTTAAAATTTGCTTTTTGGAAATCTAACACCAGTTTTGTGCATTCATCCTTTTCTAGTAATATATACATTAACGATAAAAAAAGTAAACCTCAAAAGAAAAGACAGCAATTAAGACATTTCATGAGATAAGAGGTTACATATCTTAGCTCTGCCTTTCTCTGATGAAGTACAAATCCTTGAGTTGTTTAAATGAAATTACAAGCTATCAGCATGTCATAAAAAACAAACAAAAAACCACAAAAATTCATAAAAGTTTGAGATACTAGTAAATTTAAACCTTCTAAAAAAAAAAAACTCCAGAAGGCTAACAGTAGAAATTAATATAATCTGATCATGTAAGCATGATAAACTAAAACAAATCTTAAGATTTCTGTTGTGGATCAAAAATGGGTGAAAGACAGATTTTAAATACTTAATTATGCATACATTTAATTAACGCTAAATATTCTATAAATCTGGAGAATAGCAAGATGGGTATCATCAGGATCAGATCCCGGAAGCTCTAAAGTAAGCTTACACGGGTGTGAACACCCATACTACACAGAGGGTATGGTATCCTTCAGCACACACAGGAGAGAATGGGGAAGGTGCTCAGACCCCTGTAGCTCCCATGCAGTAACTGTACTCAATGGTCTATAACAAACTACGTTTGTTATAGACATGAACTAGGACGTTGATTACTTACATATAACTAAGTACTTTTTCCCTTCAAAAATCAGTGTCACGAATGGAAAGAGAAAATATTCTGGTTAAACAAATTCATTTCTAATGTTCACAGGCTTTAACATACAGCTGGCAAAGCATATTGAGGTCTCCACTTGCAACTTTATATTTCCATCTGTTACAGGATTATGAAGAACAGTTCTTATTCTTGTACTGTAGCTTTGACTAAACTCTATTTGATCAAAGTTCAGGGCCTCAGTCAAGAGAAAACAATTTTTTTTTTGTTGATTTTTTTTGGTGCTGTTCATCCTGGTTTCAGCTGTGAGAGAGTTCATTTCTTTCTTCATAGAGTGTGGTATGACCCTACAGCAAAGCTGGGGAGGGTCTTTTTACAAGCACAGGTAGTGACAGGACAAAGGGTAATGCCTATAAGCTGAAACAGGATAGATTTAGACTAGATATAAGGAAGAAATTCTTCACTGTGAGGGTGGTGAGACACTGGAACAGTTTGCCCAGAGAAGTTGTGGATGTCCCATCCCTGGAAGCATTCAAGGCCAGGCTGGATGAGGCTTTGGGCAACCTGGTCTAGTGGGAGGTGTCCTTGCCCATGGCAGGGGAGTTGGAACAAGGTCATCTCTAAGGTTCCTTCCAACCTAAACCATTCTATGATTCTATGTTTTGGCTTCAGGAGAAAAACTGTGCTGCTAACACACCAAGCAGTGCTGTACAGAGCTAAGAACGTTCAGATTCTCAGCTTCTCCTACCTGCTCTGCCAGCAAGGGGACTGGGAGGGCAAAGGAGCTGGGAGGGGACAGAACCCGGACAGCTGACCTAAACTGGCCAAAGAGATATTCCATACCATATAACATCATGTGAAAAAACTATAAAACTGAGGGGATTTGGCTGAGGACTAGCTGCTGCTCAGGGACTGGCTGGGCATCGGTTGGCAGGTGGTGAGCAATTGCATTCTGCATCACTTGCTTTGTAAATCTGGATGGGGGATCCACAACTTCTCTGGGCAACCTGTTCCAATGTCTCACCACCCCGAGTAAAGAATTTCCTCCTAATATCTAACCTAAATTTCCTCTCTTGTAGTTTAAAGCCATTTCTCCTTATCCTATCATTATCTGCCTGTGTAAACACGCAGTCCCCCTTGTCTTTATAAGCCACCCTTAAGTACCAGAAAGCAGCAATTAGGTCTCCCTGGAGCGTTCTCTTCTTCAGACTAAAGAAGCCCAACTCCCCCAGCAGTTGTTTGTAGGATAGGGGGAATTGCTAGAAATGAAGATGAAGGCTTATCTAGTATCTCTCCAGAAAACTAGGCAAGGGTAACTTTGCAACTCAGCTGTATGCCTTCATCAAGACCCATAGGTAGCAAAAAAGTCCATGAAAATGGGCAGGGAAGAGATGACAGTAACTCAAAGTTTTCATTTCATTTTATTAAAATTTCAAAGGACATTGAAAATAAATTTGCCTTTACATTTCCTCTCATTTTTAATACGTGATGCCACCAGGCCTTCTCAGCGTTTCGCAGAAGACCTAGCAAGCATTTACCTCTTAGATTTCTTATGGAACAGCAACCAAAGTGATTTACTTTATTTACTTCTCTGCCTATATATCTTTGAAATAGTCATCCTTCTAACCTAAAAATTCAAGATGCTAAATCAAGAGTATTGGTAACTGAATTCCTCCTCTTCTCTACAGGATAAAGCAACTTCAAAGCAAAATTCCTGATCCCGGTGTATCTCACCACGCTGAAGACGTTTCCTCTAGCGGGAGAATAATCCAATCTTCATTGATTCAGTCTTCAGTATCCCTGCCTTGCCTGCTAATGGGCACACACATCAGTGCTATTGAACTCAACAGTAATTCAGAGTCGGAAATAGTATTTAACTCATTAATCACTGCTGTAAAGAAAGAGCTTGAGATCTTACATTCGCAATTTTTTGCAAAGAATTGTTGGTTAGAATTTTGGAGTAGAGCTTTTATGAAAACGTTTTTAATCTAAATCCCTTTAGAATCTTCATATCTTACCACTTTCTTCACATCCCCACAGGAACATTAATGTGGTCTTTTCTCATAGTCATGTATTTATTGCCATCTTAGAATATTCCACTTTTTTTAAATCTGTTGAAATATGTTATGAAGTAATTATGTTCCAAACAGAGGATGATGATGCCACATAGGGAAATAAGTTTAATGAAGTGTAATTCATTAACATAAAGTTGAAGTCTAAAGTAGTCAGAATTTGTAGTCACACAAGGACCTTATTTATTAAGACAAAGAGAATAATACTGCAAGATTTGCACATTACCAGGAAAAGGAAAGAAAAGTATTACATAAAGGAGCCAGGAGACTAAAAGACAGACACCTGCAGGCTTCTTGTGCGCAAGAATTGCTGTTTCCAATTCCATTAATTATCCCAGACATGGACAGCTGTTACAAGAATATGTGAACACATTCAGTCACTAGCAACTTCTTAAGCTTCAACCTGAACTGCTGACTGTACCTACTGCCAGAAAGAAACTTAATTTTTTTTAAGTCTGCATTTACCTGAGTAATGACAGGATTTCTTTGTGTTGGTTTTTATTTGACATGCACAAAGTTACATTTATAACTTCTGCAGAAATAGACAAACTTCACTTTTTGATAGCACTGCATAGCTGTACTGTTAAGTAGTTTGGAGTCTGGGCAAGAAAAATAAAACTGAACCCTTCAGCTGAACCCTTCTGTGTTTTATCATTCAAAGCAGAGCCACAACTAGTAAATGCTGGACATAAGCACTTACAGTGAGTTATAGCATAAGGGGAGGGAAAAGTAATTCAATCAGAAATATCTCCACTTTAGCAACACTTCTGTAACGCTAGGAAAATGTCAGTGGGGCTATCCCTTCCGTAGGTAGTACCAGAGGTACACAGGGAGAATTGACAAAGACTGCTGTCCCCAAAGCAACCTTATTGTGCAAGCATTGAACTTTGCACAAAAGGAAGGGATGGGATGCCTATTAATTCTCCTCTGAAGTGGCACACAGCTAGTAGCTTCAAGGTGGTAAGTACAAACCGAAGCCTCTTGGTACTGTAACATAAGAGGAATAGCCTTGCTCTAAGGCAAGAGCATCCATGCTCAGCAACAGTGCTACTGGTGTCTAGGATTAAAAATAGGAACCAGAACTGCATTCTCCTTACACTAAGTTTATAGTCTAAAGGTCTTTCCAAGCAGAAAAAAAGTAAAATGGACAAAGAAGCATTGATAATACCCTGATTACTGTCAATGCAGAACTGAAAGTAAGACCCCCGTCTTTGAAAGATGAAAGTCTCACTATTTAAACTAACAATACTGAATCAAAACTTCCACCTTTCATAAATAATTTCTCTAATCCTCATCATCACCTGCACTCAGCTGTGGGAGATGCTTCTTTACATTTCCATGAAGAAAGGCCAGATACTGGTGGCATTCAAATCCTGCTTCCCTCAAAATGAAACGTGTATATACTAGCAGCAGTATCAGGAAAAAAAAAAAAAGCTCACAGAATCCTCTACTTCCTCTATCTTTTTTGACAAGGAAGAATCACAGAAACACAGAACAGTTGAAGTCAGAAGGGACTGTGGGAGGCTCTTCAGTACAACTCTCCTGCTCAAGCAGGGATACTCAGAGGTTACCCAGGACTATGTCCAGGCAGCTTTTGAAGATCTCCAAGGAGAAGAATCCACATTCTCTCTGGGCAACCTGTGCCAGTGGTCAGCCACCCACACAGCACAGAAGCGCCTCTTGATGTTCAGAGGGAATCTCCTGTATCCCAGTTTGAGCCCACTGCCTCTGGTCCTGGCAATGATCACCACTGAAAAAAGCCTGGTTGCGTCTTCAATGCACCCTCTTCTCAGGTGCTCATAAATATGAGTAAGATCCCTTCTGAGCCTCCTAGCCTGAACAGTCCCAGCTCTCAGCCTCTCCTCATAGGATAGGTCTCTTCAACATCTCAGTGACCCTCCACTGGGTTCTCTCCAGTGTGTTAATGCCTCTCTTGTACTGCAGGGCCCATAACTAGTCATAGCACTCTAAGTACGGCCTCACCATCACTGAATACAGGCAAAGGATCACCTCTCTTGACCTTCTGGGAATACTTTGCTTAATGCACCCAAGAATACCGTTGGCCTTCTTAGCAGCAAGCGCACATTGTTCACTCATGTTCAGCATGGTGTCCACCCACCAGGACTTTCAGGTTCTTTTCTGCAGAGCTCTTCCTGCTGGCTAGCCCCCAGTACATTCGGGTGCCTGGGGTTGTTCCTCCCCAGGTGCAGGACCCTGCACTTCTCCTTGGTGAACTGCATGAGGTTTCTGTCAGCCCATCTCTCCAGCCTGCTGAGGTCCCTCTGGATGACTGCACAGCCCTCTGATGAGTAAGCCACTTTTTCCAGTTTTGTGCCATCCACAAAAACTTGTGGGTGACTGAGGGTGCACTCTGCCCCTTTGTCCACATCATTAATGAAGAAGTTAAACAGGACTGGAACTGACTCCTGGGGCACTCCACTTGTTGCCGACCTCCAACTGGATTTTGCGCTACTGCCCACTACCCACTGGGTCTAGCCATTCAGTGAGTTTGTGATCCATCTCACTGACTGCTTATACAGCTTCTCTGTGGGAATCTTATGGGCTGCAGCATCAAAGGCCTCAATGAAGTCCACGAAGACAATAACCACTGCTAACACCTCATCCGTAAGGCTGCTCATTTCGTTACAGAAGCTCATCGGGTTGGTCAGGCATGACTCCCCCTTGATGAATCCGTGCTGACTATTCCTCATGATTTTCTTTTCCTTCATGTGCCTGGAAATGGTTTCCTGGATGAGCCATTCCATCACTTTCCCAGGGGCTGAGGTGATGCTGAGCAGTTTGTAATTTCCCAGGTCCTCTTTGTTGCCCTTCTTGAAGGTAGGAGTGACATTTGCCTTCCTCCAGTCCCTGGGCACATCTCCCACTTGCCATGACTGAGCAAAGATTATACAGAGTGGCCTCAAAATAACAAATACTAGCTTCCTGAGCCGTTGTGAGTGCATCCCATCAGCTAATGGACTTATACAAACTTACAGATGTCCTGTTTTCTCAAGTATTCCCTGACCTGGTCTTCTTCCATCAAAGATACAACTTCCTTGCTCCAGACATTCAGCCTGGCCTCTGGCAACTGGGATTCTGAAATGCCTGTCTTCCTAGTAAAGACTGAGGCAAAGAAGGCATTCAGTATCTTGGCCTGAAAGTGACAGTACAAGGTGGAAAGTATTTTAAACTAAGAGAAGGGAGATTTACATTAGATGTTAGGGGGAAATTTTTCACTCAGAGTAGTGAGGTACTGTAGCTGGCTGCCCAGAGAGATAGTGGATGCCTCATTGCTGGAGATATTCAAGATCAGGTTGGATAGCACCCTGGACTGCCTGATCCAGTATCCCATCTAGTGGCTGGCAACCCTGTCCACAGCACAGCAGTTAGAACTAGATGATCTTTAAGGTCCCTTCCAACCAAAGCCATTCTGATTCAGCCTTACGAAACAAAGTTGCTTAAAAAAGAAATGAAGCAA
This sequence comes from Penelope pileata, assembly GCA_013396635.1. Lineage (NCBI taxonomy): Eukaryota > Metazoa > Chordata > Aves > Galliformes > Cracidae > Penelope > Penelope pileata. The sequence goes on from WBMW01006025.1 coordinate 891,698, forward strand.
TTTAAGAAACTTAATTTCTGGCTTCTTCCACAAATAGAACCTAAAAAGATTGTGACCATGAAGTACTGGTCCAGGAGATGACCTTTATTTTATCAATACAGTCCATGTAAGGAGGCTTCCTGAAGAAATACCAGTGATATGACTGTAAGACATACGTCTGTTATTTCATTCTAAATTAGGTTCAAAAAGACTGAACACTTTCAATCCAAAAGTCAGCAAATACACAACGCATTTTTTAGGTAGTGTGGTATATAAGGAGTAATATAGACAATACATTATTTTTATAAAATATTCATACAAAATTATCATACTACTCAAACATTACACATAGCACCATATAAGGGACAAGACCTGGTGCTACTACTATACAAACTTAAAAAGCACACATTGTCATTTAGGGGAACTATTATGGAATGAACCATTAAAGATCACAAAATCATGATAAGATTACTCTGAAATAGTTGAATACTATAATTTTTTCTTCAATTACAACTACAGTCTGCTCATTACCACTCTTCATGGTGCAGGTGACAGAGCACTGGAACAGGCTGTCCAGGGAAGTTGTGGAGTCTCCTTCCCTGGAGATATTCAAGACTCGCCTGGACATCTACCTGTGTGACCTGCTGTAGGGAACGTGCTTTGCCATGGGGGTTGGACTCGATGATCTCTCGAGGTCCCTTCCAACCCCTACAATTCTGTGATTCCGTGATCAGAGAAAACCTGATTTTTCAGTTGGATACGTGTAACTATGCAGACACTAAGCCACTGAAACAGACTTAGACCCTTAGTGCTCTTTCCTGAGGATCATTTTTCAGTTTACAACTCTATTCAAACAAGTCTGCTGGAATTATACTGAAAATGTAACTTATTAGTACATTTATATAAAAGATAGCATATAATTCCAATAAATTACAATGGGAACTGATAGTTCAGTTTGTAATATTGAGAGAAAAGCTATCATCTTCTAGTTAAACAAGATTTCATGCTTCCTTGCACAGAATGCTATCCGTGGATTTTTTAAAGTTTACTTATCTAAAGAGACAAACGCATTTTCAGTCAACATACTGAAGCAAGTACTAATGGAAACTGTAGTTGTCACAAACTGAACAAGTATTTGGGCCACAATGCAAATTATTTCTTCCGTAAACTCTGTAAGCTTCATATTTGGACTAATACAGTCAGATCATTTCGAGAACCGATCTATTTTTCAAATGCAAACATCTGCCAGGGAATGAGATACCTTGAAAAAGGGTTTACAATCTAATGCCATTGAAATTTCCTGTCAGACTTTCTACAACTCAATGACCAGTACAGTCTCAAAGATCTTTTAATGCCAAGAGGCACCAGAAAAAGGCAGAGGGAAAATCATGATCTACATAGGTTGCTCTGAAAGTAATTCCCCCTATTTATTTCCAGGGAAACTATAATAGATACAAAGAGCACAATAACACTATTTGAGAACAGAAAGTTCTCAGCTACAAAATACTTCTTTTCAGCATAGTCACCACCATTAGCTGCGCATTTCCACCAGTGATGAGCAAGAGCCTGCGTGCCGTGCTTATAACAATCTGCATCAGTGGAGGTGCTCCACTGTCACTGTCACCACTGCTGAAACGTACCACCCACTGCCTCACTGCGCTCACATCCACTCTTTGGGCTCCATCAGCTTTCAGCAAGCATTGATGAATATCAATGAGTGCCATTTTTTCCGCAAGGAGCAATTCAGTTCTATACCTCTGCTTCATCCTCACTTCTATGGAAGACTCTATCTGGTCAGACTGCCTCTCTGCTGCCATCTGTCCCATGGCACCATAATAGAATGGAAGATTGGTGGGAAGGTTCAACCTATCCTGCCACATCACCAAAATTCGCTTCTGACATTGTGGGCCTACATCATAAAATAGGAGGCATTACTTTCAGAGCAGCCCTCATAAATATGTTGGAGAAAAAAAGGGGAAAAGTAGTTACCAAAGAAAAAAACTTTTCCTTATTTTTACCCCTGCCTTTACTGCATCCACAGCTGTAGGTACTCATTCTTGTTTCTGGGGTATTGACCAAGGCATTGTGTTCACACAAGAGGTAATGTGCACAGGAACAGCTTTTTTCCCCATAAATTCATCTTACCTCCATACGCAAACACAAGTTCTGAGGTGTTTTTGAGCCCTGCTAATCCCTTTGCTAAAAAGATTTCAAGTTTTCTTCTACTACTGAGTCACTGCAAAGTTTCAACAGCTGTGGGAAGGAAGAACTACAAGTTCTTAAGTTTCCATCATCAGCCCTGGCTAGCTAGGAGATCCCACCTGACTGGACCTCAACAAACATGACACCTATCCATGTGAAGGGCTGGAAGGAGGATCCAGAGAACTACAGACCTGTCAGTCTGACTTTGGTGCCAGGGAATGTTATGGAGTAGATCTGCTTGAGTGCCATCACGCAGCATGTACAGGACACCCAGGTGACCAGGCCTAGCCTGCATGTGTTTATGAAAGACAGGTTCTGCTTGACTAACCTAATCTCCTTTTACGACAAGGTGACCAGCTTAGTGGAAGAGGGAATGGCTGTGGACGTTGTCTACCTAGACTTCAGTAAAGTTTTTAACAGTTTCCCACACAGCATTCCTGTGGAGAAAACAGCTCCTCATGGATTGGACTGGCATACGCTTCACTGGGTAAAAAGCTGTCTGGGTTGCTGAGCCCAAAGAGTTGTGTTGCACAGTTAAATCCAGTTGGAGGCCAATCACAAGTAGCGTTCCTCAGGGCTCAGTATTAGGGCCAGTTCTCTTTAAAATCATTATGAAAGATCTGCATGAGAGAATTGAGTACACCATCAGTAAGTTTGCAGATGACACCAACTTAGGTGGGAGTGTTGATGTGTGTGAGAGTAGGAAGACTTCACAGAGAGATGTGGATAGGCTGGGTCAATGGGCTAAGGTCAATGGCTGAGGCCAACTATTCAACAAGGCTAAGAGCTGCAGTTGGGTCACTACAGTGCCAAGCAAGGGACCAATGACCTGGATGTATTCACCAATAGCTGGCTCAGTATGAGCCAGCAGTGTGCTCACAGGCCAAGAAGTCCAACAGTACCCTGGCCTGGACTAGTACCCAGCAGGACTAGGGAAATGATTGTCCCCCTGTATTTTGCTCTAGTGGGGCCACAACTCAAATACTGCATCCAGTTTTGGGCTCCTGACTACAAGAAAGACATTGAGGTGCTGGAGTGTGTCCTCAGAAGAGCAACAAAGCTGGTGAATGGTCTGGAGCACGAGCTTTAAGAGCAGCAGCTGAGGGAACTGGGGTTGCATCATGTGGAGAAGAGAAAGCTCACTTGTCTTCTACAACTGTCTGATTGGAGGCTGTAGCAAGGTGGGGGGGTAGGTCTCTTCTCCCAAGAAAAAAGTGACAGGACAAGAGGAAATGGCTTCAAATTGTGCCAGAGGAAGTTCAGGTTGGATACAGGGAAGAACTGCTTCCTAGAGAGGGTTTTGAAGTATTGGAAAAGGCTGCCGAGCAAAACAGCCACCATCCCTGGAGGTATTTAGAAGACATGTAGATGTGGTACTTAGGGACATGGTTTAGTGGCAGAGTTGGCAGTTAACAGTTGGACTTGTTGATGTTAGAGGTCTTTTTCCACCTAAATGATTCCATGATTCTGCTATTTATGAAGTTCAACAAGGCCAGGCACAAAATCCTGCACCAGGATCAGGGCAATCCTCAGCATCAATACAGACTGAGTGATAAACTGATTGACAGGAGCCATGAAAAATCAGATATGAGTCAGCAACTCATGCTCACAGACCAGAAAGTCAGTGGTTTCGTATCAGAACACGCAAGGCTAGCAGCTCACAGGAGGTGTTTCTTGCCCTCTGCTCTGCTCCCATGAGACTCTACTCGGAGCAATACAACCCCAGCACAAGATCTTCAGCCTGTACAGAACTGTAACGCTGACCATACCAATACACCTGTTTTTAGAATAGCAGTCTGCTAATCCCAGATGCAAGTCTGTTATCTTCAGAAGGAAGTCTGTTCTAGTTGTCGAAACATCAATGGATATTTAATCCTGTAGCATAGGATTTTTTCCCTTCATCCTAATATATAAGTAGGTGATTGAGCTGAAAACATCTTAAAACATGCTGATTTGTTTCAGTGATATTCACACATCAAAAATTGTGGCATATGTGTTCTGATGGTAAAGCCATGCTGCAAAAGCAGGCATTACTACCATTCAGATTCAGGCCTAAGTTACACGCAGTCTTCTTGTCTAGCTTTTTTCCCAACCATGAACTGGAACAAACTTGTAGATACACTGTCAAAAAGATGAATGATCTGCAGTAATTTGAAATTCTGGATAAAGTACTTATTGTTCCCCATGGCCCTTTACAGATATGCCATAAACCAAATCAAGAATTCCACCTGGCATTATATACGTTAGAAAGTATGCAGTCTCAGACTCAGAAGACTACATGCCTCATTGAAGTCACAGGTCTTTCTCAGAGTAAAAATTAAACAAAGGTTTACTTTTGCAAAGAGGAAGCTAAGAAAGCTTATTTTGCAACTTTTCTATGTATCCTGAGAAAACCCTGATATAACAATGAAAAGGCCACACAAGTTACTAGGCAAAGAATATCTTACGGACAGATGCCCAGTACAAAGTTTATGAATACTCTGGCATTCGTATGTAGATAACATTCATTCCACATTGCTTACACAATTTAAATACCATAAATATGGCCAAAATTAAAGTTAAAAACTTGAATACTTTGGTATACTTGAAATTTGAATTAAAAAGGATTATCAGTTAAATAGTTGATATTCAGTTTTCCATAACAGCATTTCAAGGTTTACCTCCAATTAATTTTCAATGATCTAGGTAGAGATGAACACAATTTTAACAACTTACTTCTAGAAGATGGCTAGAAAAAATGCCTTTTATCCTATATATAAATGATAATGCACCTTCATCTTGAGTCAAGAAGGTAAGACCACAGCACTGGATGAAACACAAACTCTGCCAGAGAGATTAACAGGAAAAGCAGGGCTTACTTTCTTAATTTCAGCTGATACAGTCCTATAGAACATACCTAAATAGACTCTACCCAGTGCTGCTAATCCACTGCAAGTGTGTCACAGGAATATGGGAAACTACAGCAACACACTTTGCTGCGAAGATATAAGCAATCTTTATCTACAGACTATACTTCTCTTGTGCCAGAAGTACGTGCTAGGCAGCCACAAAGTAAATCAAATTAGAAAACTCATGTGGCTGAAAGCTCTCTCTCCTTGTCCCTCCAAGTATTCTTCTGATGGATCTATTCCCTTAGAAACTCTTGTCGTAACAAGAAGAGAACGGAGAGAGAAGATATACGGAAGGAAGAAAGACAATAATGCTCTCTGTCAGTGAGAGAAGAGACTATTATGCAGTGATCATGAAACATAATGACCAGAAAGTTTTATTTAGAACTCTGTTTTCCAAAATTGACTTTAAGCTATTTTTATTTTTTTTTACAAATCTATGCTCTAAAGTTATTCACATCTTGTCAAGCAGTACAAGTGGTAGGAAAAATAAAAATGGTATCACAGTGAAATGGCTAGCCAGTCCATTTTATGCCACAATTGTTTCACCAAGTATCTTTAAATAAAAAAAATAAGATACCATAAACTCCTCCTCATGGAGATCTGTGAGAACACATTTAGAGAGCGCTCTGATGGAAAGGGAAACAATAGCTGTATCCCGAATTCTCCAGTAGAGATGAGCACACTAAGAATCTAAGAAATAAGTCACAAAACACATGTACACTAACTTCCTGAAATTTCGTGTTTAATCTTTTGACCTTATCAGCCAAATCAGGCTAATGTAAATCTACTGAATCTGCTACACAATTTTCATTTGCATCTGGAGAGGACAGCTTGATAGAAAAAATGGCAACCGTTGACATTCAATGATGCTTGCTGAACATTTATGGAGATGAAACAGTGAATGTGAGTACAGTGAGGTGGTGGATGGTGTGTTCCAGCAGTGGCAACAGTGATGTGAAAGACAAGCCACGTTCTGAATGGCCATGCACAGCTGTCACACCATGAAATGAAGAGAGTCAAGATCAGCTCATCTGCATGAATCAGTGGATTAGAAGCAGGGAACTGTGTACGGAGCTAACTATCTGCTTCAATGCATTGGAAATGATGGTGGCGATGTTGAAATATTACAAAGGTTGCTCCAGGTGGGTCTCACATGTACTCACAGAGGAACAGAAAGAACACTGTATGCAAGTTTGTCAGGACCTACTGAACCAATACAAGACTGAAGGTGACAGTTCCCTGATTTTCATCATTACCAGTGATGAGACATGGTGTCACAGCTACAAACTGGAGCCAAAACAGCAGTCCATGGAGTGGGAACGTGTGAATTCCCCATCAAAGAAAAAGTCCAAGTCACAGCCCACAGCGGGTAATGTGATGTGCACTGACTTCTGAGATAGGAAAGGGGTGATCCTTCTGGATTTCTTGGAACCTGGACAAATCATCAACTCTGACCACTACATCGTGACACTGACTGAGCTGAAGGCTCAAACTTCCAGAGCCAGGCCAAAGAAGAAGACAATCTCTCTCTTGCAACATGATAACACCAGGCCCCATACCAGTTTGAAGACTGTGGAGCACACTGCCAGTTTTAGGTGGACTGTCCTACCATATTCACTGTATAGCCTGGATTTACCATCTTCTAATTTCCATCTGTTTGGACTGACGAAAGACAGACTGCATGGGCAACATTTTCCTAGTAATGACACCATCATAGCAGCTGTGAAGCAGTGGATTGTCTCCACCAGTGCAGATTTTTACAAGCACAGCATGCAGGCTCTTGTTCATCACTGGCAAAAACACATAGCTAATGGTGGTGATTATGTTGAAAAATAGCATTTTGTAGCTGAGAATTTGCACTATCAAATGGGGTTACTATGCTCTTTGTATGTGCTGTAGTTTCCAGGAAAAAAAAACACATGAGGCATTACTTTAGGAGCTTCCCATGTATATCTTGCTAAATTTAACCCTAAAAGATTAAATTCTATCCTCAATATTTCTTAAATATGTTTGAATGTCTACAGCTCCTTACTAATCTTCATTTAATAATGAGTGATTTACATACAGAATATTTTAAAAGTACTTCAGCTTGTTTCATTTATATCACTTTACCTCGGTAATTCACTGAGCTAAGTGTAGGCTATCAACCTGAATATACCTTTCCCTTCTTCTGTTCTCAGCATATCAAAGTAGGATTTAGGATTTCTATTATGCTCTTCAACAGAACTGATTTGGAATAGAGTTCTACAAAAAGTTAAGGACAGACAGTATTACCGATATGCTCTGACTGAATCACTGTTTACAATTATAGTTACTTAGATATGCAACCCAACATGGGGAACATAATAAATAGTTATTCAGAACAGGGAAATCAATTTTTTACAAGGGTAGATAGTGATAGGACAAGGGGGGATGGTTTGAAGCTGAAGGAGGGAAGGTTTACATTGGATATCAGAGAGGTTGTGGATGCCTCGTCCCTGGAGGCATACAAGGCCAGGTTGGATGAAGCCCTGGGCAACCTGATCCAGTTTGGACCTGATTCAGTTTGGGCCAGCCTGGATCCTCCAAATCCAACCTCCCTGATCTGGAGGTTGGCAGCCCTGCTTGCGACAGGGGGGTTGGAACTTCATGATCCTTGGGGTCCCTTACAACTCAGGCCATTCTATGATTCTATGAACAGTGCTAAACACTTAAAGCAGTCTCATGTAGCCATTTCACATTGGATTCCATCACGCATAACCATAACCTTTTCAAAATACACTAAGAATTCACAACTGTAATATACTAAGAAAATGCTGCAGGAGCACAAAACATTTTAAAGCACTTAACAAAAAGACAGGAGGTCACAGAATGGCTGGGTTTGGAAGGAATCTGTTGAGATCATCTACTCCAACATTCTGTTCAGTCAGCTAAAGCAGATTGGCTATAGGACTGTAGCTTTTGACTATCTCCAAGGGCAACCTGTTCCAGTGTTTGACTACCCTCACAATAAAAATGTGTTTTCTTGTTTGTGTTCAGAGGGATAGTATTATACAAGGTAATGATTTACAGTTTATTTAAGAGGTACCATCAGATTTATTTTTCAACACAATACTTGAAAGAATCTGAGGAAGTCATCTGAAATAAAAGAAAATTTAAATTGAACAATGGACAATTGAAAAACACTAATGGCTTCCATATTTTGACTTCAGTTATAGCCCCACGTACTCAAAACTTTTGCTAAATAGAAAACAAAGGAAATTCTAAAAAAGTGAGGAAAACTTCTGTTTGTATTATTACATAATAAATATTCTATACTAACAAGACTATGTATCACATCAACATACACTCACCAATATTGTTTTGTTAAAATTTTGTTCTACGAATTAGCAGAAATGAAAAAGAAGCCTTGGGCGAGCCTGTTGTCCATGTCTCCCTACCACCTCTGTCTCAGTCAAAGAAATTAAATACCTGACAACTTTCACCTCTGGCTGGTGTTTAGTGGAAGTGCTCAGCAAACAACAGAAGTATCACTTGTAATGTCCTGAAACTCCAAAAATCCAAACTTTTTAAAATGGTTTAACTTTCAAACTTTTAAACAAACTTAAACTTTTAAAGTTTTTAAAGTTTTTAAACTTTTAAACAAGAAAAGTGATGCTCATAGAATGCAAACCAACACAAAAATAGATTCAACTTAGCTTGGATTCAAACCAAATTTCTTTTAAGGTGCACTTGTTTCTAAAACATAAAACCTAGCAAGCTCTGCTACATTTTCACCCAGAAAGCAAAGGCAGTGCTATTCCAAAAACATTTTCCTACCAAGTAGAGGCTTATGCTCATAACCCTGAAAAGCCTACAGTTCTCCATCCAGTTCCCTCAACAAAGCAACCAGTATTTCTAGAAGATTGTATTCAAATATCTTGGTATCTTAACCAGCAGAAACAGCCTTTTTTTTTTTTTTTTTTTTTTTTTAAATAAGTCAATATGAAAACTCGAAGCAATTATCCAGCATAGAAGAAATGAGTCAAAACTGCTAAGGGTAAAGAAGCAATTAAATGGCCTTAAACTGAAAAGTTGTTTTGGGTAAAGTGGTACCAAGTCTTATAAATAAGTGACAAATACTGGTATTTATCTGCCATATAATGAACACCTAAGTTCTTACAAGCATAATAAGACAGATCTTCCCTTTCCTTGAGGACCACAAAAAATAAGTCATTTGAAGTTCAGCAGTGTCTTGGCATAAGAGTCCTGTATCTATAATGAAATCTGCTTTACATGTTCAGTGCTACAGACAATATTTTTAATATTGAACATTGTGGTATTCTTCCCAAGGGAAGTAAAGATTTTTTTTTTTGCAAGGGTAATCAAAACAGAATCATAGAATCACAGAATGGCTTGGGTTGGAAAAGACCTCAAGGATCATCAGTTTCCAACCTCTCTGCCACAGGCAGAGCTGCCAGCCACAAGGTCAAAGACAAGATCAGGTTGCGCAGAGCCCCATCCAACCTGGCCTTGAACACTTCCGGGGATGGTTTGAAAAATAGTCTACACTCCACAAATTAATTGTGAGATAATTTATTCCTTTTCCCTTATATCAACTCTATTAAGCTTTAATGTTGGAAAAATCACAAAACCCAGAATCATAAAACTTGGGAAAAAAATAAGATGAAATGCCATATTAAACATACAAATGAGGGTTTAAAATAAGCAAAAAATACACAGTAACATCTCATATTTTGTCTGAGCTGGAAATGTGATTTTTTTTTTCTTTCCATTGCTACTTGGGAGCCAAGCTATTTTTCATGACTCATGGTTTTGCGTATACACATTCAAAGAGCTAATGTTTTTCTCATAAAAGTCTATTCTCTAATAACATTTTCTTCAGGCTTTATTCCCATCCTTCACATTTCCATCACTGACGCTAACTTAAACTTATAATCACCCTGAGTTGCACAATGCTTCAATAATTCAGTGTATTTATAATCCTAAAACGCAAACTTGAGAACTTGAGACATGATTCTCCTAAGCATTAGTTTATAAGTAATTTCACTGAAGTCCATGAGTAATTTGAATTCATTCTTTTTTTCCCAAAGCCTACCTGAATATCAACAAAGTTTACTTCTGAAATCTACAATTGTCTGAAATGAAGCTGAGCAGCCCTAAGAGTCACTTTGGTTTGTTTGTTTAACGAGGCTACATTTCCCAGCTTCATTTTGACATCTACAATGACTGTCAAAACTTGTGACCAATTCAGCAGTTTCTAGAGAGTAGCCTCCAAGACGATACATGTACTTGGTGGTGGAGAGCTGAAACAACTGTTACCTCCCATTTTACTTGTCTCAGTGCCCAAACAGACACAGCTGCACAGCTTGAAAATCAGTTCCTCAACTGCCAGATTGTAACTCATGACATCCATGGAAACCAACAGCAGCTTTGTTTTAAACACCATGTATTTAAGCTGCAAGGTGCAATGGTTCAGGATTTGTTTACAAGCAACTCAACAGTTTCAGTAAATTCTGGGAAACGGGCTGGGCAAAAAATTCAAACTGAAATGCATTACAGGATTATCTGGCATCAAGTATGTCACTATCCACAAAATGGCTTCTATTGGTCTTCCCAATCTGTTCTCGGCAGAAACTTTCACTCCAGAGTGAGTGACTTGCACTCATTTCATTTAATACATGCTAAAGCTTCAGACTATTCATTTGGAAACAAAAGTTATTGATAAATAAGTAACTACTTCAAAACCAGTCTCTAAGTATTTCAAGACTAGCAGTAAAACAAGGACATTCTTCTTCACAGTGTTCATGACCAGAACGAAAACTCGCCCAAGAAGCTAAAAATATGAATATAAAACTAAGTACTCTTGGTTAATGGGTATTAATGCAATTAAGAGTTTTGCAACAATTTCAAGGATTTGATTAAAAATACATTTTAATCCATAACTGACAATTTTTCCAAATATTTTTAGGGTAAAGGCACAAAAAATCAAAATGTTAAACAATTGCTTGTTGAGAATTAGCACAAACTGAACAAAAGCAGCATATGTTTCTCAACAAGTAAGGTAAATTTTAGCAAATAAAAATGCAAATATGCATTTTAGCAGTCTTGAATTTATTAATCTGATAGGTTTAATTTCCATTTTCCTGCATCAGCTTTATTTATAAAGTGTCGTGCCCTATAAATGTGCTGTTATTTTCTATAGTCAAGCACCCTCTTAACAAATCTTCTCATTAATATGTAAATTTAAAGTCAATCGGTCTTCTCCCTGACAGCGCCATGAATTCCTAGTGCACTGTATAATCGGCTTTGACTTGGCATCCACCATTTATCATCAAAGATGTCAGTTAGAAAAATTATGTAAAATGCGGTGCAATTGATATGACTGCAATCTACTTTGTCAACACTTAATTGTTCCTCAAATCGTACATTTACATATAAACAGCCTAAATACTGATCCATAATGATGCAAATAAACTAAATTAAAAATCCCTTCTACTGCATGAGATGTGCTGTTGTATGATGTGTTCATTTAAGAACCTATTGACAAAGGCATGCATTTCAACTACCCCAGGAAAAAAATCTGTTAATTTAATTGTTGAGTAGGTAGACAAACTAAATTCTGCACTGATGTTCACGAAAGTGGAATGAAACTGTTATTAATAAAATATCACTGATGAAAAATTTTGGGCAGGCAGTATGGTTACACAATCTTTTAAAATTTGTATAGCAGAAGTCACAGCTGTAACTGTTGTCCATCCGATCTAAGTGAAAGCAAGTACATTACAGTCTGAAAGAAACCCATCAAAACCTCCAAGCTCAGTCCAATACGAGGCCATCCCCTCCTTATCTTCCTTCATCCAATCACTGACTAAAATTGGACTAAATCAACCGCAAAACCATACCTGTAGGTAAATTATTCATTTTGATTCTTTTAAAAAAATTTCAGGGGTGAAGAATGCAACTAGCTTTCTTTCAGCAAGCAGCATACAGGAAGCATTCTGTATCAAGTACTTTAGGAAAACAAACTACTCAAGCGTCTCATTATCTAAAAGATTTTTCTTAGTTTAAGCATTTTTAAGGAAAGATGTGTTCTTACAATTTCATTTTCACCTGAAATGAAATCAAACGATGCAACTCTCTGCCGGCTCATCTTATATCCACTACACATATGCACACCAAACTTCCTTTTATGTGACTGTACAGAATTCATCTTCCACTAATGTAAAACTTTATACATATTAATGAACATACATATCTTTAAGTATGAATTAGTTTAAAATTAAATGGTAAAACCGAGCAGTAGTAACACTTCAAGCCTGTAGAGCAAACACAAAGAGAGTTGTGGAGCAATTTCATACTGTTTTTTGCAGAAGTATTCTGTTCACATCAATTTCTTGAGCTCTTTTGCTGCTGGAAGTGATAGGACTTTGATTTTGAATATTTCTTTTTCTAAAGTCTAAATAAAGGTGTACTCATGTTTATGTAATAAAAATGAAAATGCCACATAATATTTACACTACAGATTTCAAAAACAAGCATGCAAGTCTCCATACAGTCTGAGATTATCATTACATTACTTAAGCTCTGTTCAGTATGCTATAAGATTGGGTTTTTATATTTATAAAAAATTATATATTTATATATATTATAGTATTATATTATTAATATTTTTATATAATTTATATATATTTATACATTTCCCCTCTGTTTTTATTAAAATCTGCATAAAAAAAGCATCTTAAAAACCAAATATATCCAAAATCTGAAATAAATTAGAATTCAAGCACATACAGTAATTAAAAGACCCAAAAACTTACCGTCTTCCATGGGCTTACAAACTGTGTACGTGCATATCGAGTTAACATGTGGATTATAACAACTTGACCCCATTCTTCCACATCAACCAACAAGTTACAGAGCTTCCGGTAGTTCTTGTGAATCAGATCTATTCTATCTGGACACACTTCCTCAAATGCCATCACAACACTCCCAGCTACCAGCTAGAAAACAAAACATAAAACAGAAAGTCAGTATTCCTTCCACAGTTCATCCCAAAGTGAGAACCAGAATTATTACTAGCAATTCTCAGCATTTTAAGGTATGTTGGATTTCAAATTCATTCTTTCCAGGGAAAAAAAAATCAACAACAATCAAAATCCTTAAGCCCACAGAAAGGTATCTTATTTAAAATAGAATTGGGGTAGGTTTATTAGAACAGAGCAAACATTTGCCATTTCTATTACACACATAAATCTTAGCTCTGAGCCCTGAAGACACAGTGCAATGTAAGCATTTTTTTTCTTACACTTATAGTTTTCAAATAAATTATCAGAAAACTTGCAATTAACTCAGAAATAACAGGACATAACAACAAAGTATAATAACACAATGTGCCTGACAAGGTCTATTTGGATTCTTTTATCGACACTGGCATGATCAAACTAAAGATGAGCTGAGGTAAGTTTCCCAGCACTAGTGGGATCTAAACTTCTCTCATGATATGGCTAAACTAACTGTTGTATGAAATTTCATCTTCAGCATTCATGAACACCCTGCGCAAAAAAGGCATAAAAACCAGCAATTACAATACAGAGATGTATCAACACTTTTCCTCAAAGAGAACAAGAATTTCTGGATGTTGTCCACATATTTTTCTTTTTAACACCAGTTTGAAAGTTACAGATACTGACCATCTATGTCATGTTACGACCTAACACATTTTCTGACTCCATAAGAAATGAATCTTTACATACACACACAGAAATACCCATTCAGACTATGATTACAAACACAGCTTTGTTTTCATGAGATAATGGAATAGATTCTCAACATTCTAATACTTTAAGACTTAAGTTAAGCCATCTTACAGGGTTGTTTTCTTTTAAAAATAAAGAAAGGAAATCTTTCTTGAGGTTGCTGTTTAATTTCAGACGGCAGGTTACTTCAACTGTGAGAAAACCGCCAAAGCAAACGATGAATTATAGGTATACGTCACTCTGCCCAGAATTATATTTTTCTCTAATGATTTAATTACGATTTGTTTTGAGTCAAAGTACATGTTGAGTCAAGTAACAAAAATGATGAGACTTTATATGAAACAGCTGATATGCATGCAGTTAGCATGCATGCAGTATAGCCTTCTGGCAGCAAATTAATGTCATATTCTATCTGAGCGCTGGGGATCTGCATTTCAACCTCTAAAATTTCCCCAATGACTTAGAGTAAGCAATTAAATAGGAGTGCAGTTTATTGAAATGGTACTTTTTGAGAAATATTAAATACAATGATATTCATATGTTACATTTTTCTCCCTGTATTTGGCTGACATTTGGTTTATTAGTATGTGCCCAACATTACAATTGAAAGAAAACAGCTCAGAATATAGTCTTGCTATTATGCTAAACAAGTTACAGCCTCTGTGGGGATTTTATGAATTACCAATAAGAATAAACGTGAAGTTGCATTTATTGCCTCCAGCTCCATCCACATACTGGTACCTGCTGGTCCCAACAAGCATACAATTCATTCTAAGGAGTAAAATTTGATTATTTGATACAGCTAAATAAAACACATTTAACATCTAACCTAATTTCATGTTTTTGCTGCATCACAGAAATGATAAGTTGTTGAAGCTTTCTTCTTAGTAACCTACTGCATTGAGCTCTTTTGTCATTAAAATACACTGCCAGTTCATGTTTAGGTGTGCAAACCTGGCCAGGTCCAAAGCTGAGCAGCACATCGGTCAGCTCCAGGCAAATCACTCAGTCCTGAGTTGTGCTCAGATAGCACAGATAAGCTGGAGATGCAGAATGTAAAGGCTGGAAAGAGTTATATGTTAGAACTTCCTTGTAGTAAAGCAATTTTATCAGCATGCAAAACTCTAAACAACAGTTAAGATCAGCTTGCAGAAGACAGTGATGGACACGAAGTTTTTTTGTTTTTTTTTCTGTCTTTTTTTATTTGAAAAAAAAAAAAGGAAGACACTTTAAGACCACAGAGAGTTTTCTTGTCACTATCCCATACACTCTCTTATTACTGATATTGTACACTTCCACACTACAACACAGTATAAGGTCTCTTGACAGGTTTGAATTTGCAGAGAAGAAAAGGAGGAAGGGAAGAAAGAAGACACACACACATACATACACAGAGTTGTGACTATAAAAATATTTGCAGCCTAATACTTAAATGTCTTAGGTTCATAGGTGAAGGACAAAACAGATGCTGGTATCTGACTGGAGTTCTAGCACAGACACCTCTGCTTTTTACTGCTACTACTACTGTACTCAAGTTATGCTACATTTCTCTTCTTTTAAATATACTTTGAAAGCCAATATAAGAAAATAATTCATTTGTTGTTAAGATATTTCAAATCTGAGCACACGTCCACAGACGGACTAGGTACCTAAGATAAGATTCCTAAATTGTTTTAAACTGAGCTGTTTTAGTAAAAGCCTGAGCATATATTCATTCCCTCTTTCTCAAAGAACAGTGATTATTCCTGCAGTTCTTGTCCACCAAATCTGCAGAACTACAGGCTTGTCAGTCCCTTTGCAATTCACAGGATGGAAGAAGGTTTTAAAATTTATTCTGAGACATAGAGGTTAGAGTAATCTGTGTCTTCCTTCTGCAACAGTGGAGCAGCAACAGTGAACATACAACCTTCTGGAGTCATCTCATATAAACAGCACACTATTTAAGAAAGCTCAGTTACTGGGAGTAAAACACAACTGAATACAAAGAAATAGCCAACCATACTGAAATACAGGAGTTTTAAATAATTACTTCAACTCACATCAGTAACCTACTCAAGTTTATAATGAGAATGCTGTCACTTGTGAACACTTAAAATATTAATAATAATTTGAACATAAATTGGAATATAAGGGGTGCATCAGATAAACAAGAATTTTATTCCTGTAGTGAGCCTCTAGCTTTGGAGGTTAATACAGGAGTTTCGATATAACAGAACATGACTTAAGACCATGTCCCTCTCCCCTTATTCACGCATTTTCCATAACTAAGCTTTTTACTTTAAGTAATGAAAAAAACAAGCGAGAATGTAAAAGAGATTATAAACAGACTGGTAACAAAAGGATTTATGTGAGAAGATTTCCTACTGCATTCTTAATATGAGACTGTTCTAGTTGACACAGTTACCCCAAGAATATGTTCGCACTATACATCTAAACATCAGAGGAACAGCTTATAATGTCTGTTTATTAAATGCTCAACATTCCATAAAAATATTTAGAATTAAAACAAAATGATCCAATCAGAATATAAAACCAAAAAATATTGGTTTCCAAAAAACAGTCAGTTAATTTCCATCTCACTGTGTCAATAGTAGCTTTTTGTATAAGGAGAAAATATAAATCACTCCAACAAAACTAGCAATGAGCTCATCAAACTCAAATGCTGCTTTCCATTTATGTATTTTTTATATTAAAGCAATAAGCATGGTTCATTTGTCTTCCACTGGTTGGCACATTTTTCTGTGCTGTTGCTATGAACTTCAGCCATTAGCCGTGCTCCAAGGTAAACTACATGAACCATCAACAAAAGTGACACCCAATCTATGGAGTTCATATTTTCTCCAGATTATCTATGCTAGTTGACAAGCTGGTAATGAAAAAAATCACACTAAGCAAATGGTTCCTCTAATAACAATAAATTTTCTATAAAATTATGAAGGGTACAAAACGTTTCCTTGCATCTATTTTGTCATGAATTCTAATTAACGCTGCGAAAACCTGAGAGTGCTGGGTCATCACAAGAAGTGCATCGAGGTTTGATTGATAATATAGTGCATGTTGGCCTATGCTGCCAAGATTCGTCTCTCTTAAATTAATGGCCACCCCACCTGCCCTAATCATACAGCCCAAATGATATCCCCCTTCTTATTTCAATTTTCTGGAGGCATGGAAACTGGAAAAGATCAGTCATTTATCTTCTAATAGTGGGATAATAGATCTATCACAATAAAACATCTGCACAAACTCAGTAATTTTTTTCCACAGGAGTAAAGCTTTTACCAACATTAAATCAATAAGTTAGAAAAACAATGCCTTAGCCATATATTTTAGTTTTAAACCAAAACATTAACTTATTAACAGAAGCCTACTGTTGAATAGTAGAGAGCCCTGCTTTTTTTCCCCATTATTCACAACGACTCTGCTTTAGTTTAAAAGATCAAGATCCTCATTGCAAAGCCATCACCAATTCCTAGGATCATTTTTTAACATTAGAAGTCTCACTTTCCAAGAATCTCTGCTTTATCCAGTAACCATGCAGTCTGTAAAAGAAATCTCAACACTCACATATTTGTGTGAAGACCTTTCATCTCTCAAATAGAATGCATATTAGGTTACATGTGTTTTATTTAGAGTAAATTTTCACAATGGAATGTAATGATAAATTTAAAATTTAGAAGTAGATTAACGTGACGAGAATATTCTCATTAAAGGGGAAAACAATACATAAACAGCATCTAAAGAAAAATTTAACCTTTGGAAAAAAAAAAAAAAAGTAGATCTTAATTAGCAACAAACTCCATGCAGTAAACTAACTGTCAGTTTTCACTCAAAACGTCTCTAACCTATGCAGTATTTCTTCAAAACAGAAGTTTTTGAAGTGCATTAGGAGCGCAATTCTTACCAACATGTTTTGAAATTTCTCTCCAATATTCTTCTTTCTACAGGAGTTCAAAGATAGTACTGCAGTCTGTATACTACCTGGTCTCAGAAAACAGTTACAATAGCAACAGCTATGATACATAGCAAAATATATGTGGCCACATACTAATCTCAATCTCTGGATGTGGCAGAACAAAATTGTTTTGTAGTGCAGCATACACATATTTTTATGCAAGTATCATAAACCTTCCTGGTATCAAAGAGGCATTTGCTCAAACCGAATAAAATCAGATCAAAGACAACGAAAAAAATTTGGACATTTTTAAGACGCTCATCAGCCACACAATTACATCCCAGCTACGGGCCTACACTCTGCCTTTTCTTTTTAGACATAACTTTAGACATGCAGCTTTGGGTTTCATTCCTCAACTCCAAACTAAGTAAGTCACAAGTTTCTCATCTAAAAGGTTTAGACAAAGGCCATGATTCCTCCTCAATATCAACATGGATTTTTAAAATGATTTAACTCAGGTATCATTAACGCGCTTGATTTTTATTTTTATTATTGCTTACAAAAATCAGAGCTGTAAAATATACAAGCTACAAACAGAATACAGTTCTACAGTCCTTCACAGTATACCACAAGCAAATTAAGCAACAAATCCTGCCTCAAACCATATGTCTCAAAGCTAGAATATCAGGCTTGTTAAGTAACTGGAAAAAAATAAATAAATAGGAAAAGTAGAGTGAAGTCATACAGAAACCAACCAATCAAAATAAATAAATGCTCAATTATAGCTTCACACATGACAAGCTCACTAGCTATATTACTTTCTGAAAAAGTCACTTTAGCATAAAAACACACATGGCTTTATCTTCATTTCTACATAAAATCACAATCAGCTGCTCGGTTATCCACGGTAACTAGAAAAATAAAAGCAGTGGACATTCATATTAGTGTACATGCTTATAATAGTTTGAGGCACTTTTTTCTGTAAGGCAAAGGTAAAAACAGAACTGAGTTTAAGCTACTGTAATAAAAAGACTTTTAAACATCTTATCTGTTTTGAAATTAAATACGCTGAAATAAAAGTCACAGCTTTGTTGATATGCTGCAATTATGCTAAACAAGTTACAGCCTCTGTGGGGATTTTATGAATTACCAATAAGAATAAACGTGAAGTTGCATTTATTGCCTCCAGCTCCATCCACATACTGGTACCTGCTGGTCCCAACAAGTACACAGTTCATTTCAAGGAGTAAAATTTGATTATTTGATACAGCTAAATAAAACACATTTAACATCTGTACATCTGGATGTGGAACCGAGGGACGTCTTTTAGTGGGTAATCTTGGTGGTAAGTGGACAGCTAGACTAGATGATCTTGGAGGTCTTTTCCAACCTTGATGATTCTATGATTCTATCTAACCTCATTTCCCGTTTTTGCTGCATCACAGAAACGATAAGTTGTTGCTGTTGTTCTACTAAGCTTTCTCCTTAGTAACCTACTGCATTGAGCTCTTTTGTCATTAAAATACACTGCCAGTTCATGTTTAGGTGTGCAAACCTGGCCAGGTCCAAAGCTGAGCAGCACATCGGTCAGCTCCAGGCAAATCACTCAGTCCTGAGTTGTGCTCAGATAGCATAGAAAAGCTGGAGATGCAGAACGTAAAAGCTGGAAAGAGTTATATGTCAGAAGTTGTAGCAAAGCAATTTTATCAGCATGCAAAACTCTATACAGTGTTCTGCAAAACTCCACACCGTAATTCAGTTAGCCATCTTTGAGGGTATGCTAAGGTTGCTTTGCACATGATACCTTTTTCAACTTGGATTAACTGAGAGCTTAGCTTTTAATTGAATCCTTGTGTTAAGTCATTTAAGGAGTAGAGTAATCTTTCATTCATGTCACCAGAAATTTTAATTAAGTGCTGGGTTAAAGTTGGATCTCATCTCATTTTAAGTTTTGCTTACTTCAGCTTATATCAAAATTTACTACTGATTGAGAGCTAACAAATGAACACTTTTCATAGAGTCTGATAAAATAGTTCAATTTTACCACAGTAGAATTCCCATCCAGACAGAATCTTTCCACTTCAAATGTAAAATGACTGTAACTAATTTAAATACATTTTGCCTTTTCTATGCAACATAAACTGCATTAATAATCCACAATAGCATAATGTTCTCTTTGAAGAAATTTGTTTTACAGACATTTAGAGGCATCTATGTTTAGTAGCTACTGTATCTCATTTTAACGTAGACATAATGCTGGTAAGTTCCAAAACCACTGTGAGTTCAAATGGTTACAGAAAAGAAATGTGTAAAAAAACTTTTTTTATTAAAGAGAATTCTCAAGCATCACTTGAGCAACAAAACAATCATCTGTCATACACATCATTAACATTAAAAATTACAATCCCTCTCCAATTATATCTAAAACAAATGGAATGAGAACAACAACAACAAAAAATCACACAATGGATTTCCCCCATCTAGTTATTATATATAGAAGGCATTATGCTTTTTGAGGATTACTCATTCTTATGATGCCAAAATTATCCTGACACTCTGATAGGAGCACTGTGACATGCTTCCATCGGGGGAAAAAACAAAACAAAACAAAACCAGAGAATCACTAATATTCAATGTTTCTCAGTCACTAGGATTCTACCATCCTGTTAAAGACACAATTTAATGAAGTAATATTGTGATTCTGATCTACCAGCATTAGTTTAAAACTACCAGGAGACGACAACTAATGTTGATGTAAGTTTCTGTACACTTGCACTGCAGGAACCCAGAGATCAGTGTCAAGTAAACTCATGGTCTGAATTCTGCATTACCGCCCTCTCAGTTTCAGCCCAGCTCACTACTAAACAGGTAAGTGAAGCTGCAAAAAAGCCTGAAAAATATCATTAAACAAACAGATGGAATTCATATGGCTATAGCAGAACACTGTTCTTCTGCAGCTCAGACCTATTTCTAGAATTCCTGTGCAGGCAAACCTAGCAATTTTCTTCAAAAAGACTGCAAAATAATATTTCCTGAAAGTTTGTCAATCCATGTAGGAAGAGCTGCTGCTTCTTGTACACTGTGTACGAAATCCAGCTTCTGTTACAGAACATACGATTGTTAAAATTATTTAAGCTCCTCTTTGAAGGTTTTATTAACTCTTAAAATATAGCCTATACAAGGTTATGTGGGCTACATATGTACACCTGTACATAAGGATCACTACCTGGACTGGAGTCCATCCTCAGCAAGTTTGCTGATGACAATGAACTGGGAGGGTACAGTTTACTATTTGGAGGGATGACAGGCCTTGCAGAGGGATCTAGATAGATGGAAGCACTGGGCAATTAGCAAAGGCATGAAGTTCAACAAAAGAAAATGTCGGGAGTTCCATCTGGGATGGAGGAATGCTGGACACAGGCACAGATGGGAGATGAGTGGCTGGGCTGCTAGCAGGAATGGACTTGGGGGTGCTGGTGCCAGGAGGCTCAGCATGAGCCAGCAGTGTGCCTGGCAGCCATGGGACAAACTGCACCTTGGGGTGCATTAACACAGGACCGCCAGTCAGTCGGAAGAGGTGATTCTACCATTGTATTTAGCATTGGTGTGGCACCACCTTGAATATTGTGCACACTTCTGGGCTCCACAACAAAAAAACGATGTTCATGTCCTTAAAAGCATCCAGAGGAGGCATCAAAGCTGGAGACAGGGCGGGAAGGCATGTCCTGTGAGGAAAGGCTGAGGACGCTCGGGTTGTCAGCCTGGAGGAGAGGAGGCGAGAGGCGACCTCACTGCTCCCTGCAGCTCCCTGAGGAGGGGCAGCAGAGGGAGGTGCTGGGCGCTGCCTCTGGAACTGATGGTGGGAAGGGAACAGCACAGAGCTGCCAGGGGAGGGTCAGGCTGGGCATTGGGAAACATTTCTGTGCCATGAGGGTGGTCAGACACTCAAACAAGCTTTGTTGAGCAATGTGCTCAAAACACATTGAACAATGCCCTCAATAACATGCTGTAACTTTTGGGTAGCCCTGAAGTGGTCAGGCAGTTGGACTTGATGGTCTTTGAAGGCCCCTTCCAACTGAACTATTCTACTTGTAAATGGCTGCATCTCTTCTACTTTGAAAAGCTTGAAGCAGCTGAAAACGGCAGTCCGTTTCTTGCACTAGGAACAAATTGCTACATTCTTTAAACAAAGGCAAAATACAAGAGCTTATTCAGATTGGATTCATCTGCTAATAAAGCACTTCTGCATTGTATGCTTCTTGTAAACAAACATGGACTTTTCTTGGGAACATTCAGTAGAACTCGACAAGAGATGACTACTTAAACTGGAGCTTTTCTATACTAGGTTGGTCTTCTCAAAGACAAACTATCAAGGAGTAAACTGAGAGAGATTCCTTTTAAATCAGAACAAGCTGGGAAACCTGTGATGAAACAGCATACATTACAATGCAGCTTTGATTTAGAGTCCCAAAAAGAGATCTGTACTGTTCCTTTCTGGAATTCTTCATACCACTTCTTGATAAAAGTAAAATTTCAGAAGCTGAAATGTCTCAGCCCAGGCTGGAAGCAAGCCTTGTTAGGGAAAAGATCAAGCAGAATCAGAGGGAGGAAAATATTTCAGCAGTTAACCACACTGTATCTCCAAAGAGACTTTTCCGAAAAGGTCCAGAAGACTACAATTCAGACCATCATTCCTACTTTCCTGAATGTGCTGGGGAAAAGAAAATAGCATAACAATGACTATTGCTTCAGCTGGTATTCATAAATAAAATGGTCATTACTCAGTGTCACAAAGACGCCAGACTCATGGCATATATCAAGCAACGAGACTTAGTTTGTCCTGTAAGCATCTCCAAGTGTCAAGACAAGCACATTGGGAAAAAAAGGAAAAAAATTGGGATCTTCTAACATTTTTTTAAAAATAAATGTGTAAATGACTATTCGTCAGACACCTTGTTTTTTACCTTAACTAATAAGGACCAGGGAAATTCAAGGATTTATTTTCTTGCCAGAAGCAATAAGAAGAAACAAAGATGGCTTCTCTGTCCTTTATGCCTCCACAGGTATACGAAATCTAATCTAACACTCACAGATCGCATGCACACCAAGAGCATGAACCACAAAAAGAAAATACACAAAGAACCACTGGGGGCAACTCCACAGAAGCACAAAGGCCTCTGACAAATGAGTACAGGTCAAGCATGGATGCAGTCAGGAGAACTAACTAACTGATTTACTGCCTGCTGAGCCATTAAGCTCTGACATTCTCCTTCAGCAACCCTTCAGTGGAAGTTGTGAGATGTCTATTAGAGATCAAAACCATTTTTGTCCTGGACATCTGGACTGTGCTAGAACAACAGACAACACATTACTGTACATCACATTAGTAGTAGAGACTAACATTAGATGTAAATAGTAAAACTGAAGTCTAAAAACAGCAACAAAAAAACCCACAGTAATAGTGGTTAATAGCAGATGATGCAACACAGTACGTGGTACCTAGCAATCATTTCCTTTAGTCAAAAAGAACTACATTTGCTAGCTATTTGAAAATGAGCAAGAGAAATCTTTTAATTTACATCTCTGTTTTATATTTGAAGTCTGTCTTTTCATTCCTTGCTCAGCTACCTTTCTGACTTAGACTTGTGAAAATTAACTGTAGTGAGTACAGAAATGAAAATATTAGAAATGTGAACTCCTGACCATTGTAAGTCATTTAGGAGTTCATACAGAAAACTTTATGTATAGAGGAGAGGCAAACTACAGTGGCAGTGTTAAATCTACAGAATTTTTCAAAGGACATCAGTTTTACTTAACAAGTTGGAAGTGGAAATACTTGCAAGAACAAATACTCATCAAGTATCATCGCTTAACAGTTGCACGCGTTACAAGGCGGACAGACTTCAAAACGTATATTATGCATCACACAGAAGTAATTTATTCTTACAGTATCACAAATAGACATTATTTAGCTAGTATGTGAATGAAAAATACTTATACAAAAGACACTTGTACACTCATTCATATAATTACAGAACTTTCACTTTTTTTAAAAAAACATACACAAAAAATCCAGCGCTAAGAAAATAGATTAAGAATATCCATGATGCAAGCAAAATTACCAGTCTTATAAAGGGCGATGATCAGTATCACATTCACAGTATAACATATACACACACAATGATGCTTCTTTTGAAGCATATAAAAACTCACCAACAAGGCTTAAGGAAGAATATTTCTCCGTCTGTCATTTGCAGTATGCAATATAACTCTTTAAATATATACAAATACTTACATTGTATATTTATAATAGATAGTGAAATATATAAACTTAATAAATTTATATATATATTCCACGATATATGTATATGTATAGGGGAATAACCACTGTAGGTGACTTGGGAATTTAGGTACAGCACTGTTCACAGGGGTACAAAGCAGGGTGCAGCTGGTATGCAAGGAATCCATTCCACGTAAGTTCCCTAGGCAACCTTAGGTGTAGGAGCTTGATGCGCTGTGCTGGCTCTAAGAGAAACAGACACAGCAGGTGGAGCAGAGTCAAAGACTCCACAGCCAGGCTCCATGATAGTGGGAGCTTGATGTTATCATGGCACTGACAAGTTGCATATTTGCTACCATATTTGCCAGTACACTGTCATTTTTTGACAAAATACTGTCTTTTCGGTGAATTTTGCTCATTATATGCTCATTATAATACCAAAACACATCTCCATCCCAAAAGCTAACTACCTCCAAGGTGCAAAAAAATCTCGCTGAGCAAGCACTCTGAATTTTTTGGCCTATACCTTTTAAAAGCAAGGCAAAGAGAATTTTATCATAAACAAAGTTATGTATGACTACAGTCACTCAAGTTCCACCTGAAGAGTAACAAACAGTAAAAATAGGGCTTAGGAGAGGTGAGATGTTGGGGAAGATATCATCGCAGACAAGTCAGGAGGATACCACTGGCTTCTAGGATCAGTTGACAGGCTGAGCCTCTCTTCACCCCCAACAGAGGCCCTACCGGGTAAGATAGGCACACTCAGTTATGCTGAGTGCTTCTCTGGGAAACACAGAAATCTCGAGTTGCTTTTGTAACTTAGCATGCTTGTAGCCAGGCTATATTATTCTTAGTTCTTTGCATGTGCTTTGCAGACAGTGAATTTATCACCAGCAATCCAAAGAATTTGTGCATCTGTTGCTTCAATAAACTGCACCACTCACTAATGTAGCCATGTGAGTTCTCACTGTGCCACGTAGCTCACTGAATTAATGAGGAGTTGTGGTAGCTCATTTGAATGCTTCTAGATGAATTGAGTACTGAGCTATCTGTGAACCCATAATCGTGATAGTTCATATATTGAATGTGACTGGACTTAAACTGTCAAGCTGGGCATCACTCAGACACTGCACTTCCACATGACATATACATACACACACATATAGCATACATATATGTAATAGTAACTCTTTCTCTTACCGTACTTCTATCCTTCAAAAGCTTTTCTATCACTTCAATTAGCATTTCCTTTTGCTCTGGATCAAGGCTAGAAGGAAAAATAAAATTTGTTATACATACTTGGTTAGATACCAGAAATTTAAAAAGGCTTGCTGACGTCTAGACACAAGCTGGGAACCAAGTGTGGTGATGAACATACTTGCAGAAAAATCAAGTATTCCAAAGAACTGATTTCAAAACACCTCATCTGAGAGAAAGTTCATCATGGAATGCAAATATGAATTGAAGAAATGTAATCTTCATAATTTTTAGACCACACTTAAGTAGTATAACAAAATATAAGAGTCTTAATACTTCAACTCATAAATAATTTTAAGCCTAAAGATTTAGGAAGTACAGTCCTGGTTTCAGGTGGGACAGAGTTGTTTTTTCCTTCAAAGTGTATGATGTTACATTTTGGCTGTAGGAGAAAAATAATGTTGGTAACACACTGATGTTTCAGTTGTTGCTGAGCAATGCTGTACAGTGCCAAGGACGTTTCAGTTTCTCAGCTTTTGGTACTGCCCTGCCAGTGAGGAGATGGGGGGCACAAGGAGCTGGGAGGGGACAGAACCAGGACAGCTGACCTAAACTGGCCAAAGGGATATTGCATACCACATGACACCATGTCAAAAACCTATAGAAGTGAGGGGAGTTGGCCAGATGGACTGCTGCTGCTGGGGTACCAGCATTGGCGGACCAGTGGTGAGCAACTGCATTGTGCATCACTTGTTTTGTGTGTATAATTATCATTACTGTTACTTCTCTCTTCTTTTTCTCCCTTAGTAAATAGTTTTTTTCTCAACATAAAAACTCTACCTTTCCCCCCCTTCCTCTGATTCTCTCAATACCATGCTAAATAGATAATACAACTTTCAGAAGCCACTATCATTAGCATATGTAAAACAACAGCATGGTTCCATCTGTACTTTTACAATCATCTTCTGTTCAAAGTTCTACTTTTTTAAAAAAAAAAAAAGGAGAAAAAAATCAATGGAACTTTTACCAAAACCTTCAGAGGAAAAGCCTTAAGTCTTTCTAATAGGCCTTATTTCAAATCTTCAAAGTTGGCACAAGAGACAAGGAGGACGAGAGGGAGGTGAATAACCTAGGAGTAACACATTTTGAAAAACACCAATTTTGTATGTGATCAGGACAATCCATGTTAAGGGCTCCAGTGACTGAATTCCCACTTCTCCACCCACTCTTTCTGAAGTTTTAGGTATGGAAAGCATTTTCTTGGAGAGAAAACAAAAGACTAAAAAGCTCAGTAATATGTTTCCATTATGGTGTCTATTAGTAATAGAATGGCACCGACTAATACTAGTGATGGGTCTTTTTACAAGTCCTTTTCCAAACCCTGCTGCAAGTAGGTACAAGTATACAGTAGAGTTTTCTGTTGACAGACGGAAGATACTAACAGCTTTGGAGTGCATTCTACATGAAATAAGCACGAGGTCTAACATTTTGAATGACAAATTTATGCCAGTGTAGCTGGCAATGTTGATTGCTTTCGGTATAAATGTTGCTGTTGATACTACGCCTGTTCATACTATCTCTTCTGTTTGGATATGTAAGGTTCCTGCCGCTAGGACTGATTGAACCACTAATGAACAACCTCTTCTAGGTCAGGCATCAATCCAAATATCATGATACTAAACGCAAAGAAGACTGGGCTATTGAACCTGCATCCAGAAGTCTGACTGGTATACTAAGTGAGTCTCAGGACTATCAAACAGATAGAGAAGTTATGGAAACCAAAAAGTAAATGGAGCATACAGGCACTATTAGAATAAACTGATAGTGCTTCTTGCTTAAATGCTCTCAGAAGATGGAATAATTAGATGTAGGAGAGTACATAAACTGTTGACTGATCTTCCAATCAAAGACCTATGCCCTGTAGAATTCTGATTCTGACCAACTTCAGAGTCTTCTGAAATGACTTGTTCATTAAAAATGTAGGCGAAAAGACAGCCTTGGTACCAAAGTATGATCTTTATCACTGAACTGCAGAGCTACCAGTCGTGATCTCCTTGATGACACATTTGCTGAGACTGCCAGGCAAGCTAATTTGTGGACAAGCCAACTATACATGCCTATGGACAAAATAATTTGATGGCCTCTTTATCAGTTCTGAGCACTGCTGCTTATCCATATAATTCAGAAAACTATATTCTCTCCCTTGGTCCTGTGGTAAGTCAGTGCTAACAGATAGAACAACCGTACAAGTAGATTTTGAAAAAGTGACAACAAAAGTTGACACACTTTTTACAAGCAGTTCTCAAATACTATTACCACGGACACAATTGCTAGTTACTACTCCTCTTGCAAGTAACAGTGACGTTTATTCTAGTATAGGTAAGATGGACTAGAGGAGTAAATCACCCCCCCAGCTGTAAGGGCAGAGGATGTCCGAGACCACCTCACGAGACGGAATGTGTACAAGTCTATGGGGCCAGATGACATGCATCCCATGGTCCTGAAGGAGCTGGCTGATGGGGTTGCCGAGCCGCTCTCCATGATATTTGAAAAGTCGTGGCTGTTGGGTGAAGTCCCCAGTGACTGGAAAAAGGGAAACATCACTCCCATTTACAAGAAAGGGAGGAAGGAGGACCGAGGGAACTACAGGCCGGCGAGTCNGCTGCGGAGAACAGCGCCATGTCCAGCTGGAGGCCGGTAAGGAGCGGTGTCCCCCAGGGGTCTGTCTTGAGACCAGTTCTCTTCAATATCTTCATTAATGACATCGATGATGGGATTGAGTGCACCCTCAGCAAGTTTGCTGACGACACCAAGCTGAGTGGTGCAGTTGACACATTACAAGGAAGGGATGCCATCCAGAGGGACCTTGATAAGCTTGGAAGGTGGGCCCATGTGAATCGAATGAAGTTCGACACAGCAAAGTGCAAGGTCTTGCACTTGGGTTGAAGTAATCCCAGATATGTATACAGACTGGGAGAAGAGATCCTTGACAGTNCAAAGATGATCAGAGGGCTGGAGCACCTCCACTACGAGGACAGACTGAGGGAGCTGGGTTTGTACAGCATGGAGAAGAGAAGGCTGTGGGGGGACCTCATTGCGGCCTTCCAGTATTTAAAAGGAGATTATAAACAAGAGGGGAACCAACTTTTCACAAGGGTAGACAGTGATAGGATAAGGGGAAATGGTTTTAAGCTGAAGGAGGGAAGGTTTACATGAGACATCAGGGGGAAGTTCTTTACCGAGACGGTGGTGGGGTGCTGGAACAGGCTGCCCAGAGAGGTTGTGGATGCCCCAACCCTGGATGTGTTCAAGACCAGGTTGGACAGAGTCCTGGGCAACCTGATCTAGTACCAGATCTGGAGGTTGGTGGCCCTGTCTGTGGCAGGGGGGGGTTGGGACCTGACGATCCTTGGGGTCCCTTCCAACTCCGGCCATTCTATGATTCTATGACTGTGCAGCTTTAGCAGTCTGAAACCTTATGATGCCTAGGACATTTGTGTTAAGTGAAAGCTTATGTGAATGGTATACAGGCCCTTTCTGATAGCAGAAAAAACGTTACTCAAATAGCAGGGACTTCGAAAACCCTCTTGCCACTTTCTACAACAAACAGCACGTCTGCATGTTCACAGAGAGGTGGGGAGATTGTTGGTGAGTGAAACTGCGGTAACATCCTGACCCAGCTACTCCTACAGCCATCAGATGAGTGCACTCAGCCCATAAAAAGGTCCCAGAAAGTGGAATCCCTGCCCAGGCTTTTCACAAGGCTCTCATGAAAAAACTACCAGACTTATGGTCCAGGAATTAAACTCGTCTTCCGTACCATGAAAGGTACAGATTTTACTGCCTACAGCTGAGTAAGCCAGTACCCACTTCTTTGTAAGAGCTCTTCCATGACAAGAATTTCTGAAGACAGAAGAGGAAGATTTGGAATGGCTAGATTTGCATAGATAAAAATTTCTATAAGGTAGTATTCATTTGTCATCTGTATTGCAAACCACAGTGAAATGCCTTCAAGCTGAAAGATAGAGATGCTAAAAACAAATCTTGCATTCTGAGTTGCTACAGTGATAATAGTAACTGGCGTAAAAAACAGTGCATCAGTTTCTCTTTTATATCTTTTATATCTTTTCATACTCATCCTATTATTCCAGCAAGCAAGGGCCTATTCAGCATTGTGTTACTACGTCAAGGTTGAACCAAGCCAAAAAACGAAGATTTTAATTGCAGAAAATTCAGATGTATCCGAGTTTCTTATAGCTATATCAGAACACTACAGTTATTAATCAAAACATCTTGATCTTAAAAGAGTATTACAAGAATATACCATAGAAAACAATGACGAAAATAAAATAAAGCTCACCCCATAGTAAAAATGCAAATTCAAATAGAACAGAAATGTATTTTCATGAAGATATTTTAAAAAGACAGTAGCGCTTTTGAAATATTCTTACACTCTGTCTTTCCAAAGAGCAGGAAACAGTAGACATGCTCTTGGTCAACACTTAAGATTAAACATATTAAAACATTCATTGTAGCCAACTGGGAGAAAAAATTTCAAAGCTGCCTGAAATCCAACCAAATCAGTGGAATGACTAAATCTACAAATACTTTATACTTCTTAAGAAACAGATCTAATACACAGCTGACATACATCCAACACCCACAGTAATCTTACTGGACAGAGTCCACAATGATCTTTAAAAACACTTTTCAGTATTTCTCAGGATGACTTACCTGTACAGTTTTTGGATTGCATGGGCTGCATTCTTCCTCACATAAGGAGATAAATCAGAAGAGGCTTCTTTAATAGCAAGCATCATGATAGGAACAATAATTGGCACACGGATACTAGATAAAACTCTTAGAGCACTTGCACGGATTAACTGATTAGGATCCTAAAAAATGGGAGAAGAGGGGGGAAATAAAATAAGATAGTGCAAAGACATGCCATTAAACACTCTGGAGTGATTACACTAGTAAGGGCACTTTAAACTACCCAAATCTACCTGACCAGACTGCAATTTAAGGCCACACCAATAGGTAAATGTGCCAAACTTCATGTAATAAACTTTCAAAAAGCAAAACAAACCTATAACATAATTTACTTTCCATAAAGAAGACTAACATTTTATTTCACGATCTGCAATCCAAGTACAATTCAAATATTCTTAAAAAAAAAAAAAAGCAGCTAAGTCAGTTTTATTACTTCCGTGTAACTTTTAGCAAATTAAAATGTGGTTCTTTGCTGTGACACTTCCACCAAAGTTCTTCCTAAGTACATATTATTCTTAAGTGCAAACTATAAACTGACACCACTAATAAAATTAATGTTCTTAAGAACACGTATAATTTTAAAGCCAAACACTTTGAAACTTTCTTCTATTTTCTACCTTTCTTTCTTTCCTTCCAAGATTTTTTCTTCTTTATAATGCTAAGGTTAGGCTGGAGATAGAATACCACAAAGTATCTGTACCTTGAGGAACGGTTACGTAAATGTAGTCCATTAATTATGGGCATTGCATACATGGAATAAATATAGAACAGCCTTAGAAGAAAGCAAGGCAAAAAAAACCCAAAAAACCTCAATTATAGAATCTGGCCAAATTTAACGGTGGAGATTCAATTGACCTTTCCAAATCTTGAAAGTCATACTTTAAAGGCAGTCCTGACTTCTGCTCCCTAATCCCATGTCACATCGTGATACAAATCAGAAATGAGTACAAAAGGCTTTTACAGCACTTTACAATAAAAGTAGCACATGCAACACATTCAATACTGCAATTTAAGTACTATCTTCCTTATGTAATACATCTCTGCTGTACACAAGCATCTTTTACACAAGCTTAAAGAAACATGTGGTAATAGGATCTTCTTTCATAAACTAACTAGGAAAAAAGAAAGGTATTCCAAAAGTTAAATGTTGTGCATGTAAATTTTACAGCACCAATCAGCTGCTATTCTTTAGTAATGTAATTATAATTACTTCATGCAGGCTTAGCTGCTTTACACTTGATGAGGTTTGAGGCAGCACAAAAAGAACTGTCAGTGACACATCTGAATACAGTTAAGTAGCTGTAAGTTACTTAGTATCATAGAACCTAATTACACTTAAGATCTTATTTTTGCGATGGCAGCTCAGAATTATGCATAAAATACTGTTTAATAGTCACTTACTTTTAAAGCACGCTGAAAAGTACTGATGGACAGCAATGCTAGATCTTGCTGTTCTTCTGCATAACGCATCAGATAAACATACACAAGCTTTTTTATCTGAAAACAAAAATATAAAGGACATTACTACAAGAAAGTTTTTGAATTCTGCAAAACTAAGCCCTAGACTGCACATTTTCATCACCATTTTATTCTTTGAAGGAAGAGTTGATACATCATGAGAGTATCTACGTGATGCTTCTCAGATGTCTTACGACTTAATGCAATTCCTTTAATAGAAATTTCATGAGGTGCCACAATATTACCCATTTAACGATACAGTCTGATCAAGACTACGAAAGTACTGTTTTATATCATAAACAAGTAAATAAAAACTTCAGTAACATAAGAAACTGCCATGTGGCAACTGACCATGCGAGCACTGTTAATATATTTTTATGAAAAATCAGACTGGGTGAAATCCTTGGCAATTGCAGTTTAACCAAACATATTTTACCCCGAAACTCAAAATAATTACTTTAACACATTTGAAAGAGAATGTAACTTTCATCTGAAGTGTGGTATCTTATGCTATTTAACTGATTAAAAAAGCACTTATAACTATGTCTTGGACAAAAGCAAAGGGCATTAGATCCACCTTTTCCTGGCTCAAAGCATTCAAAAGATGTAACCAATATATTACAGAGGACACAATGTCCAAAGAGTAAAAAAAAACCTCAATATAAGCTTCAGGGAGGTGAGTATTCAATTTAGTTTACTTTACCCCCTCATGGCCACTATACGTCAAGGAAGCAGGGAAAATATTTTTTACATTGGACAACTCCAACTGACTATTGGGGCTTATAATGGAAAACTCTGAAAGACCCTCAACTACAGCTGTGCTATAATTACCATCACTATCAGAAGATGTATCTTTGTGCCAGTTCTGGCAAAAAGCATAGTATTAAATCACAGAAGGTTACACCACACTAAATTATTTGTTGTTCAGCTACAGACAAGCAGCAATCAACATTGACCACAAGAGGCCTATGTACTGAATGACTGCAGGTGTGCAAAGAAAGCCTCCCTTCCCTGAAACCACTCTGTGACTAGAAATGGAAGCCCTTACAGCTTCGTGACTACACTGTTCTTTTATCATTTACCTTCATTCAATGTTAAAATGCTCCTTTCTATAAAACTAATCATAACAGGGGCACATTAGGCTTGAGGAACACAGGCAGATTTGTTTAATTAGTTTATCAATATAAGCACATCAAACTCCATGAGGTATTGACTAAGACTTATTTTTGTTCTGTACCACCAAATGTTTACTAGGTCACTTTTTGCATCCTTACCATGCACGACATGAGGCACATAATCAAGTCGAGGTCAGTACGTACTTACAAAAACAAAAATCACAAGGCACTTCTGAAAAATAAAAGATGCTCTTTGCCTCTCTTAAAACAAATGATATGTTTTACTGCTTCTTCTCCATTTTCTTGTACCAGAGCATTCAGCATGGATTAAAAGAAAAAAAAAAAAAAAAACCACTGTAGCCTTTTCTGGTGAGGAAAGTCACCCAAGAAAATCCGATATATTTTATGCCAATGCATTGCAGCAATTTGCACAGACAAATTTCTGTCAGAATTAAAGATGGGGAATAAAATTGGCAACATGGTTTCAGAAAACACTATCAAGACTAACATACTAAGAATTTGACCAAATCCAATCTAAGTAATTTCCACTAATTTCAGAGCATCCTGAAAACTGAATCATGATAAAGGTTATTTGAGACTCTGAACTGGTTAGCTCTGTCTAGTTACAGTGGTCTAAATTTGTCAACTTATTTTTTCTTTTTTTTTTTATCAAGGTTAGTCAGATAACAGTCTTTTCTAAATGCCCTGATCTGTTTTTGGTTTAATTCTCCTCCTCCCACATGAACATGTTTTCCATGGTGTATTAGTTTCTAACTGAAACTTTCTCTCTTACTTTCTGGTATGAAGCTGTGCTCTGGTTCTAAAAGAAAAATTAAGCTGATAACACCCAGCAGCATTGAACAGAGCCGAGGACATTTTCAGTTTTCTCAGCTCCTTGTCTCTCTCTGCCAGTGAAGGGACTGGGGGAGGGGAGGGACAGACACAGGAGCTGAGAAGGGACAAGAACATGGCAGCTGACCCAAACTGATCAAAGGGGTATTCCATACCATATGATATCACGCATTAGAAGAAGGGGAGTTAGCCAGGGCGGTACCACTGTTTGGGGATTGGCTGGGCATGGGTTGGCCAGTGGTGAGCCCTTGCTTTGCACATCACTTGTTTTGTATATAATTATCATTACTGCTACTTCACTCTATTTTCCTTTTCTGTTAGTAAATAGTTTTATATCAACTCATGAGTTCTACTTTTTTTCTCAATTCTCTCCCTCACCCCAGCTGGGAGGAGGGGAGGTGAGTGAAAGGCTGTATGGTGTTTTAAGGCCTGCCACCCCAACACATTATTAAATGGTGGAAAAAATAAGTAATGATGGAACTAACCACTGCACAGAGGGAAATGTGAATTAATGTAATTGTTCATTTTAAATTAAAACAAAAAGATCACAAAAATACTAATATAAATGGCGAAAAAATTCTAGTAGATGTTAGGTTACGTGATAAAATCTCATCTTCACACATACCAAGGAGCAAAGAGAGACAATGCAGTGGGAAGAAACAAGTAATACCTTGCCCCAACTACTCTCAGTTCCATGACGGGAGCCATCCACACATCTCCACAGGCCCAAGACGTGCACTGAAGCACAAAAGCAGGAGGGAACTCAAATTTAGGGCTCAGAAACAGGGACACCCTTTTGGGCACCTCACAGGTTCTTCTCGGCCCCAGTGTCCAGGTGTGAAATCCATCAAGAGCAAACACCTGAGCACCTTTCAGACTGAAGAGTTTTGCTGCCTAAAGATATGAGACACATCATGGGATGCAGAGGAAGAGTATTTCAGGACTCCATGGGATTTATGGAATGTTCTAGGAAAGAACCAAAGGCCAGGAAAGGGAGAGACCTTATGTGATTCGAAGGAGAGTAGATGAAAACAGAAGGTTAAGTGGATAAAAAGGGACAGTCATATTTAAACATTCTTCTGGTTGGTACCCTTATCTTCTGTGTCCTGTGCCTGCTCAGCATTCTGCTGTATCATCTTATTAAAGTCCATTTTTAATTATTCTCCTCCATGAGGTGCATACAGTTCCTAGCTGAATATACAGCATATGCCAGCATCTGAAGCCAGACCACAAGCCATTTGTCCTTGGTTACCAACAACCAGAAACATCAAGCTGAGTGAACACTAAGTGCCAACACTAGTAACCAGAATGGAACCTCAGGTCACAGAAGCCCCATAGGAGCCAAGAACTGGAATAAGTGAAGATCTTGAATGCCTGCACCTAGGCTAGAACCACAGGTTAGAGGGCTCATAAGCAAATGGAGAGGCTGGAGCGAGTGAAACTAAGTGCCAACCAGTGTGCTTGTGGTGCCAATGACTGGAATAAGTGTAAGTGCCCAAGTAGATCAATGAGCACCAGCTGGCAAGCAGGTAAAGTACATGGGAATCTCCCAGCTGGGATGGGGGAGAGAATCAGAAAAAAGGTAGAACTCATGAGCTGAGATAAAACTATTTACTAAGATAGAAAAGGACACTGAGTATCCGAGTAATAATTATTTTATTTACAAAACCACTGGTTGTACAACTTTCTAATGCAGACGTTGCTCTAGATCCTCTCAAGTCGCATGGGGATAAAAGTCTGTAGGGAAGTAAACAAATCTTAACTGGAGGCAATCTCAATTTTCTAAATTCCTAGAAAAAAAATAAGTGAAAATACTAGTCCCAGATAGGACCTCTTTTTCTCCCCTTAGGAAAGCAAGAAAAATATACAGAAGCAAGCTACAGTGTGCATCTAATACCTGATCCTACGATAAAACCAGGCAAATAGGCAACAACCATAAAATGGATGGTTAACAGTCAGAAAAAAAGCTTTCATTTCTGCTATTGTTTTTATTTAACTAAGTCCTGAAAAAGCTATTAAAATCACAGAATTGCTTGCGTTGGAAAAGACCTTTAAAGGTCAACTAGTCCAACTCTCCTGCAATGAACAGGGACATCTACAGCTAGATCAGGGTGCTCAGAGCCCTGTCCAGACTGACTTTGAATGTCTCCAGGGATAGGGCTTCCACCACCTCTCTGGGCAACCTGTTCCAATGTTTCACCACCCTTACTGCAAAAAACTTTTTCTTATATCCAGTCTAAATCTTTCCTCTTTTAGTTTGAAACCATTTTCCCCTGTCCTAACACCACAGACTCTGCTGAAGAGTCTGCCCCCTTCTTTCTTGTAGCCCCCTTTCAGACACTGAAAGGCTGCTATCAGGTATCTCCAGAACCTTCTCTTCTCCAAGCTGAATAGCCCCAGCTCTCCCAGCATGTCCTCACAGGGGAGGATCATTTTGGATCCCACAGATCATTATAGTGGCCCGTCTCTGAACGTGCTCCAGCAGATCCCTATCTCTCCTGTGCCGAGAACTCCACATTTGGAGTCTCACCAGCACAGAGTAGAGGGGCAGGATCACCTGTTTTGACCTGATGGGTTCTCCTTATTAATAATCAAGAATCACAGTTTGGTGTAATTTGAACAAATTCAGTCAAACACCTTGTCTCAAGAAATTAGCTCCTACCACTAATGATTCTGACCCAACTTCTTCACCAGGTGCTCCTGTGTGACATTTAACCACTCCAGTCTGCCTGTTTTTCCTACAATCCCTTTTGCAATTCTTCATACAAAACAAATGAGTAAAGGCAAGTCCTAAAACACATCCATAATCTTGCTTTAAAGTCTCCATGTCCAGTAAAGCGAACTCAAAATAACTCAAAGATTTGACATTATGCTTCATGTTTGTAAAAATTTCTTTACTTGCAATTTAATCCCTACCTCCCCACCCAATCACATCTTTCTACAAGATTCTGAGATTTGAAAGCTTCTGTTTTATAACTTTTTGGAATCACAGGCATTAACATTAATAAGGATAGCATTAGAAGTCTTCTAAACTAAGACCAACATTTAAGTGTTGCGGAACAAAACATTATTTTTAATACACTTCATTAGAAACGTCACATATGGTCTAATACAAATTCATGCAAACTTGTTTAATTGCTAAAGTGATCTCACTGTGCAACTGTAATGCTCAGACACTCAGTATTATTACAGGAGTAGGTAGCTCAGAGATACTTCTTTACCCCACTCCTGTCTCTAATCCTTAGTCTGCAATAGACGTTTTCAAATACATTGTAGCGCAAGTCACATCACACTTAAATAGATTTCAGCAGTTAATTGCAACCACCCCTTCCATAAGCTTTCTCTGATCCATCCTTTTGAAAATGTTTCATGTTGTTTTGATTTTTTTTTGAATGATGTAAATCATAAATAGTTATTATTCCTCTTTCCCCAAACAAATCACTCACTGGCCTCCCTTTATTTCACACAAACTTTTTCCTTTAATGATTTCATTGGAGGGGGAAAAATAGCTATTCTAGTAAAAAAGTGCTAGTGATATTCTACAGTTTATGTTGAAGTCCAATATAATTAGATAAAGTTTTCATATATGGATGGATCTTCTGTAACAATGTTTTTGATAGCTTGTAGGAATACCTCAATATTTTTACTGGCAACATTCTTCACAACAGCAGGAAACAGCTCAGAAGCATTTTTGCCCTTTGCAATCATCTGAAAAAAAAAAAAAAATCATTTACTTGTATTTCAGTTTTGCTTTTTATTATTATTATTATTTTTTTTTTTAAAGGTAAGAAGCAGTTATTCTAGGTCTATCTTTCAAACTTGATTTCTATGGGAAGTGGAAAATCTGATTTTTTTTTTTCTTTTTTAAGTTACTAGATACTGCAGGATATCACCCATACAACAAAAACATCAAGTGCAGGCTGGTAATGTCAGCAGGGGAGCAATGAAGGAACCAACAAACAGGGCTCTACCCTACTAGATTACAAAACAATTTCAACATTTTAGAAAGTAAAATTAATTCTTCCAAAACAAATGAAGATCTTGTTCATCTGAAAAGTCTTAGAGAATGCCTTCATAGAGAGCTACTATTAAAAAAAAAGGAAAACAAAATGAACAGAAAAAAGATCAAGAGAAATTATAAGATTAAATCCTGTTTCATTCCTCAGGAATGATTTTTGTGTAAAAAAGAACCAAGAAGAAAAATAAGTATAATTGACATTCCACTTTAAAATCATTGTTTGGTTTCCATAGGAAGTTTAACATAGAAGGCCATACTAAATTAAGTATAGAGAACAAAGTAAACACAAGACCAAATAACCTACTAGTATGCCTATGTTTTTAAAGAAACTTTTCATATTTGACCTCAGAAAAGTCTGAAAATAGGGTGCAGAGTAAACAATGAAGTTGTTTACCCAGTAAAGAGCAGAAGTAACAAAACCCCAGTTCAACTCCATCCTTTATATGGACGGCTAAACAAAAGAGTTCTTTTTATAAAAAATAAATACATCAAAAGGAATAAAGTGAATGCACTTCAGCTGCACAGCACTCTCATTGCTTAGATCTAATTACAGCAGAATATCTGTCAATAATCCATATTTATATTGCAAACTCCAGAACTTCACAGGTGCGTTACACATCTTCAAGTTTCAGTGGTGCTGTGGACCAGCTCGCTCAGAAGAGAGCATCCTCAGATAAAGACAAGCCAGGATCCAGCCAGCTAATTGAAATGGGTAAGAGCTCACCAAGACAGTCAGGTATGCAGAGATACAGCACAGGAAATGTGTTTTGCAACGGAGTTACAGCTTTTTGTATCTCACATTCCCATCATTGTTCAACATCACAGAACTGATTAAACACCATATTACTCCTAACCCACAGGTCTGTTTGTGCATCTCATGGGTAGAACACATCAAGAACAAAGAAATAGCATCTCATGGTTTTAAAGCAAAAAGGTGAGAACAGGCAATGCCTTGACAACTTTACCTTGGGAGAAGAAAGGTGAAACAAGAAAGAACATAGTTGAAGTTTAAGCTGTTACTGAGAGAAGCCTTTTGAAAGGTTCTAGGAGCAGCTGCATAGTGCTGCATAACATTTCACTTTAACCAACTTACCATCTTAAACTATTCCTCTGCCTAAAGCCAGCTGCAAAGAAGTGACACCAACTAAGAAGTAAGCACACTACAGAGGTGTCAAGGGTTTTTAATTTGAATCTAAACTGAAGTGCTACTATTAGAACTGGAGGCATCTTTGTAATAAGAGTCAGATTCAGAATGAGCAGAGTTGTGCACAACTCAGCAACAACATGTGCTGCCATGTATCACAGAATAGCATATCAATGATCTTCACAGCTTAATGCAGAAGTTATGTTATTCAAAAACGCAGATAATCCTTAAAGATCTCCCTGACAGGCTATAACAGCATGACTCTATGCATTACTTCCACTATTTAACTGTCCCACTGTAATAGCTCCAGTGTTCAATAGTGAAGTTCTTTTAGAAGGCCGTATTTTGGCTCATTAAGTCATAATGATTAGCCTGAACCCTCCTTACCCCATGGAATACTAGTCTGAAAGAACATAGTTGTTCTTTTCAAGACTGAGACCTATCACACCATTTTTGCTTCTGTGCCCAGATAATCTCCAGTTATGCTGCTGTATATATCCCTCAAGTTTCTGCATAGATCAGAACATTCAGAATCGAGTGGAATCTTCATACATGTCCACAAGCCTGGTGTGCAGTTCTGTACCTATGAAAGAGACACTGTACATAACAGAGATTATACTAGTTGTTTTGTTTTTGTTTTTTTTTTTTTTAAACTGAGAAATAGACATGTGTTATTTTCTCTGTGGAAAATCAGGCATATGAATTTGTTTTTAAATTTATGCTCAGAAAATCTTTGGGAGCAAAATTCTACAGCAACACAGATTTGTTCTACTTGTAACATATTTCCTTCTCCCCTGGAGAGAATTAGACAATCACCTTAAAGAGTAAGAAGGAGCAAAAGGAGCTGTAAGAAGCACTCCCCTGGTACTTTTCCACTGCTCCTATATGAACACATGAAGGTTCAGCTTCTTAAGTCTACTAAAAGACCAAAAAAAAATGATTAGTTTGTACAGCTTTTTCCCTTATCTAAAATTAGTGGAAAAAAAAAACATTAAACAATACTCCGACAAATTCTTGTTTCCTCTAACAATATGGCTAGGGGAAGTCTTTTATCTCTCATCATACCCAAGAGCTTGCTAAATGTAAACATACACTGCTAATGTTACAGGTCTTAATGCTAATTGGACAAGGTCCCAGTCCTGGTCTGCAAAGCTCATTGTTTCAGCTGGTTATGTGAACCACAGTTTGGTACCAGGTATCTGTTATGAGGCACAGTTTACAAGATTACAGTAAGTACCTTGAAAACATGGAATAGACTGAAAACAGAGGTTCCAGTAACTTCAACAATTCACTGCCAGTCAAATAAAGGCCAATCTTATGAGCTAGAAGACTGTTTTTGCATAAAGAAATGGAGCAGTAGCTAAAGAAGGAAAAAAAAGTCAAGAAACAGAAGGTGCCTACTGCCATCTGGGGAAATAATGATCCTCTAGCAATACATTGCACATAGAACAGGGACAGAAGCTAAAGACAGGGAACCATCTAGAAATTTAAGCAAATTCCAAATTGAAAATTGGAGAGCAGAACAAAGTTCGCTCAATTCAGTTCTACCATTCCTTGCTGAAGTGCTCTCAAGCCTGATCACCTCCACCTAAGACTATCAAGAACCACAGTTATCAGTGCTAACTGCACTTCACCAGCTCCACATATGCTTATTGTTAAAGATACAGTTATTAAGAACTGCTTTCAATACGTTGTAGCAGCGATTTATAATACGCAAAAAATAATCAAGAAGAAAGGGTAGCTGGGGTGAAAGATCAATCTAGCAAAGTTTTGAGCTGATTCAATAGTTTCCAATTGCTTCAAACACATACACATTCAGTTGCAAAAATTTCCCAGTACAGATAGGGATCTGGCCACTTTTTTTGAAAAAGAATTTTGAAAAAGAACACCAAGTCTCTCCAACTCTCTTGCCAATAGTAATAACCAGAAGAAAGACTTTTACTAAGCAAAGCAGAAGAAATTAAGTTATGTACTGCCCTCATAAGGGCCATGCTTACATGCACCAGCACTTCTCTCATGCTTGACTCTCACTGGTCAGACCCTTAAGAACCCCACATCATGGCAAAGGAGATAAACAAAGAAATCTTTCATTTAAAAAAAAAAAAAAAAGTATGAAATGACAGCTTATCAGATAATCTAGATCTAATATGTAATTGATGTCTTCAACCGGACTAGGATTGCAAAGGTAAAAGCTGAAGACAACACCACCTGAGTAAAATCTTCATTGCTACAGGACAACAAAGAAAGAGGTTAAGTCACTAACACTAGGAAAGAACAGTATCACAGGATATAGCCAGCAACTCCATGCTTCAGTACATGCTTAGAGAAGACGAAGCCATGTTAAAAATAAGCAAAATGAAAAAAGCACATCCACAGGAGACTGAAGGAGCTGTGAGAGAAAGCAACTGCAGAAGTTCCAGAAAAAGAAGCTAAGTGGACACTGAACAGATGTCCACAGCACATTCTTCTAATACTTCTGAGAAACAAAGAGCCTTTATCAAATTCATTATTTTAGCTTACAGGGTTTAAACACTCACTGGTGCTAAACATCATGTAATCACCACTACAGGTACACAGTTCACAAGATCTGTAAAGGAAATACAGTTTCCATACCCCAAAAGAAAAAAGAAAAAGAAAAAAAAAAAACAACCCATACCCCAACAATCCTTTTCATGGCATCCAGCTTTGCAGAATCTTTACTGCTTTCCAGCATTTGTTTCAGGTCTTCATTTCTACGATACAAAACACAAAAAAAGCATCAATTAGAAACAGCAAAAAAACAGGAAAATCAGAATATCATTTTTATATTCTTGCATCATTTCAGCAGCTTAAGATGAAGTCCCACTCCTTCTTGTTTGCTTTAAAATTTTATGTTAACATTCTGCCCTAGAATACTGAAATGTTTAGGGAAAGAATCTATCCAATTCCAACAATAAAACAAACCCACAAAACTTCAATGTGCTGTTTGCTAAGCCTTGGATGGAAGGTTGAAGTCTTGAGGCAACAGCGAAGTTCTGTTTGAACTGATGAGTTCAAAACATCCTATCACTTTCCTGCACAGTGAGGGACAGATGCAGTAGCCTGAGGTTGACTTGTTTGTGTTAAAATACATTACTGACTTACCCAAATAACTGATAAACATAATCACACAATTCAGGATGGCTTAAATTCCAACAAAAATCAAGCGCATAACCTTATTTTTACATTTGTCTTTCTGGATTGTAAATTGCCGTCTACCACCTTCACATGAAAAAACTGAAGACTGGTAGTATATCTATCTATTCTACATCCTGTAAGATTAAGATGGCCACATGGTCAGACACACATAGCACTCAAGTACTTCTTACAGCCAAAGCAAAATTCTTACATGAAAGTATTAACTTGCTAAGGACATTCCCTCACAGATATTAGTTGCTCATTAGCAATCTCTAATGCAAAGTCTAACCTTGCCTGGCTTTTTGGATGCAAAGAGATCACAGCCTATTAACATAGGTCAATCGTATTTATAGGCTCTGAAAAATATACCAAGGATTATTTGAAGAAATAGCCTTCTGTAATTCCTAGATTCCTTGAGTACTAAAAAAATACAAACAAGGCAATTGCCGAAGAAAAGACATGCAAAATTCCAAAGAACTCTGAAAATATTTGAAGTCTACAAATCCCCTGAGCTTTTCCATAGTGAAAGGCAAAAATTCAGAGACAGGACTTCAAAAGTGGATATGAAAATTTAAATATACTCCCATTTATCATTCATAATTTCAGATGGAGAGCAAATAAGGTCTAAGTAAAAAAACAGAATTAATTAGATGACAACATTTTGTCATGTTCCTTCACAAATCATTAAACCACATTTTTTATACTTGCAAGATACAGTCATTCTAATAGAGATGGTTTTTCTCATGTTCTCAGACCTCATACTACATCTGCTCCCTGCCCATCCATGAGAAATCCATGCCATTCTCACACATCAGTGCACACCCACAAAGTTAAGAGCCACAATCAAAGGAAAAAAATAAAAATTCCATTAAGTTGAAAGAAAAAAAAAACATACAAAACTCAGGAAACAGATGTACCTAGACATCTTTTCCAGTCCACCTGGTTTACCATCAGCCTAATTAATTCTCTGGATTTGAGAGAGAAAATTGCTTCTAGTCCTATGCTCCTGCTTTCAGCTTCCTACTGTTGTCCTGCATGATAATGCAAAAATTGAGACGGAGATAATAGTGAAAGGTATAACAGAATAATATAACTGAATTGTGATCACATTCTTCCTCACGACTGGTAGTAGGATGTGCCAGCTCTTCAGCACAACCAACAAAGAACTACCTACAAAAACAACTTAAGATTTGACCAAAGAATCAAAAAATGTTGAATGAATAAGATGTCTGAGAAATTGTTAGGATTCAAGTCTGAGTCTATATTTACTTCATTAAAATATTATCAAAAAAGTTGACATGAAAAAATAGGAATAGGTCAACAAGATTTTCAAAGAAAGTAGAAAGCTTACAATGATTCAGCTTTTAAAACCAAGTAGCAAAGGTGGAGGAAGTTACACAGAACGAGTACATGCAGAAAAGTAACTGACAGAAGCAGACAG
Organism: Penelope pileata; assembly: GCA_013396635.1. Taxonomy (NCBI): domain Eukaryota; kingdom Metazoa; phylum Chordata; class Aves; order Galliformes; family Cracidae; genus Penelope; species Penelope pileata. The sequence continues at coordinate 934,834 of WBMW01006025.1, forward strand.
TAATCACGGGACAAGTATGAATTACTGCTATAGCAAATAAAGACAACAAAAAGGTGACTTCAAGACATGAAAACAGAAGTACTTAACGATTAAATGTACTTCTAATTGCTAACAGAAAACATTGTCATCTTTCAAATAAAGATATTTAGAAGAGTTAACAGAAAAGATCCAAGTCAGAGACAGTAAAACAAGCACCTGCTTTTCTAAGAGCAGAGCAGCATGGGGAAAAAGAATAAAGAAAATAAAAAAATCAAGTTCCTGCTTAATCCATTTGGAAATTAATTTTTAGAGTATGATTTTTTTAAAAAAGAAAATTTCTAACAAGTAGTAATCCAGGATTAGCAAGCATTAGATACTTACAGAGCAAAATACTGTTCCGTATGTTCGTAAGGATCATCAGCAGCAAGCCTTTTTTCCTCTATACTTAGATATGGTTTCAGTGTTACTTCAAGGTTTCCCTCTTTAAAAGCAGATTTAAGAGTGCAAGAAACCTCCATTATTTTACCCAGCACTGTAGAATTTTGTTCCATTCTTTAAATATTTAAAAGAAAACACAAAAAAAGACAATTGCATGCAACCAAGCTTGCCTGCCAAGACTGAAGTGTCCTCAAAAAAGAAAACCTTAGAGTCTTATTATGTAACAGGATACCCACTCCCTTGCTGTTTTAATTTCTAGAAACAAAAATCCTATGTAGATTTCAGAAGTCATTTCCCTCCAAAAACAATTCTTATCAGCAGCCTCTAACAATGGTAAAGGCAAATGCATTTTAATCTTCCATAGTATAGTTTACTGTGCATATCAGCAGTACTTCCATCTTCTGAATGCTAAGAAGACTCAAGGGAACTTCAATTCTTAAGTAATATCTCTCAAAAAACAAGCAAAACCAACATAAACTCATGTTTCACAGTGGTGTTCCTATACTCCTTAGTTACTCTAAATTAACTAAGTTCTTCAGTGCACAACATTAGACAACAATGTCTTTATCGCCTACGAAAACCTGCCAGGAGCTCAGGAAAGTGCAAAGCAATTGTCAGTACTTCTGCCTCTCCTTGCTAAAAGTTTGAGAGTGAGTGCAGTCTACAGTTACATACACATTACAGGTAAATGAACTATAAACTTTCCTACTTAAGCAGCAAAAACAGGTTTAAAAGTAAACAAAGCTGATAGTTTATGGATAATACTGAATTAAGCAGGACAGTACTCATCCCAAGAACAATAGGTGCCAATAAAAACCATTCAGATATGATCTGTAAGCTCACTTTCCTTACCAATAGTAGGAAGAGATGAAATAACTTTTTTCTTCCTCCTTTTTCTCACCCTCTCTGGAAGCAAAGCCAAGACTCCAACATGCCTGAAAACTGCTACATCTAAGAAGGCAATGAGGTTTCCCACAGATGTACTGTTACGTCTTAAAATCTATATAATGCGCTCCTACTGTCCTAAGAAGTTGCACAGTTTTGAAAGCACTAGCATATGACTTTAGTTAGAAATGTTACAGATATATAACCTGAACAGGCTATGAAATACAACCTTTATTATTTGTAGAGCACCCACCAAAAAAAAAAGGCACGGTCTTTTTTTAGTTAGTATCAGTATAACAACAAACCAGTACTCAGCTACCTTCACAATCTTCACCACAGAGTTCTATTCCTCAATACAGTAATTTAAGTAGAGGTTTAAATGTAGTATGTTAAGTAGAAACAGATTTCTAATTTTCTTCTGATGTTTTCAAATTTTTTTGACTGTAGCCTTTAAGATAGATACTTTGTCATTCCACCTCAAAGCACTTCCTTCTTTTTATGTCTTTTGGAACATTTCCAGATGTGGTAGATACAGCTATGATAGGCCTACACGTCAGGACTGATTTTGTATATGCTGTTCTAAGGTACGAAGCAAAAACAACTACCACTTAGATTTTTCCAGTTCTCACTTTCTTTCATGAGCTCTCTATGTGTTAAAAAATAGATACAGCAAAAACCCAACGCCACATCCCAAAATAAAAGCCTGTAAACCTTGAGCTCGACACTCAAGAGAACACACTGACAAACTACTTTAACCTTAAGACAGAAGCTGAGCAACAGAGCAGATGTGGGACTCAGATGTAAAGGAACCTGATCATTATTCTCCATTCTGATTATAGCACCCGAAGAACAGCTGTATATTTCTGTGTGTTTCATATTCCTGTTACAGCACAGCTTGCCACAAAAACTGGCCTCTTGCCTAAAATAAAAAACGGTAGGTAAAAGTGTACATCACTGAAGTTTAAATCAGCCATGCCAGTGATAAATCCAAACCTCTTTCTCAGTTCTTCTTAAAGGAACTATCAGAAAGCATTAGGAGCAATCATCATTTAATCTGCAGTAAAATTCTAGATCATAATTTATTGAAAATAATTTGCCACTGCACCCATTTATTCTAAACAACTTCTGTTAAGAGAACACATAGTAAATGTGTCAGCAGTGTGGATTACATTTCCTATTCTCTTTTTATTATTCCAATACCATAATGTAAAACCCACAGATTGTTGTTATTTGCTAGATTTCTAACATATCCTGCTACTGAAAGAAGCCACCCACAAACTATAAGCCTTTCTTATAAAGTAGAAGTTTCATAAATTACAAAACTGCAACTGGAGTCCAAGTGGCAACGAAACAATGACTCAACAGGTATACCACTTTTGTTTTGTTATTACTTGCACCCTAACAAAATGCTCCAAGACAAATTTCAAAATCCTGTGAACCTTAGCAGGTTTGAAGTAGAAATCCACACTGACACAGTCACCTGACTGGCCTCGTGGCCTTGGTACTTCAGTAGTAATCAAATCGTATGGAATATCTCCGTTCAAAAATGGTGGGTTTGCTTTTTTTTTTTTTTTCCCTTTTGATTTCTTTTTCTGACTGCAGGCACTGCAAAATCCTTAAATTTACTTACTCTGGTTCAGGCAATCCCATAAACTCTAGACAAGCCTAAATATATACTTAGAGAGTTGCAAATTGATTTCACAGCCATATAACATGGAAGCTAAAACAGAAGTGAATGCTTGCTATGATTTGAGGTTTTTTTGCTGGTGATTTGGCTTCATTTTTAGCAGCAAATTAACAAATCTGCAAGCATTTCATTCTATACCACAAACTGTTTGAATGACATCTTGTGGTGCTATTCAGTATTGCCATCCTCTCTCATTATAATACTATTTATGTTGTTGTAGATCATAATCTTACCTTAGAATTCAACTATTATTTTGAGGGAAAACAAGCCATGTGTACCATAGTTCAAAGAGAAATGATGAGATGAGAAATCATCTTTCCTTTTCAGCTGCACCTAACTTCCTGCGAAGTGTATTTGTTTTTCAGATTGAAAAGAAAGTGAACTTGTTAGTTTTAAAATGTAGACTACAGAGATGCAAGGAAAAACAGGATAACTACAGTATCCAGTAAGTCTGAGGGTCACAGGGAAGAACAAGACAGGTTACAGTTACAAGACCAAGATAATTAATTCACTAAATAATTGCTTTGCTACTAGCTCCTCAAAGCGCTTGTCATCTATACAGTTTAGGTACAGTCTCATCCTCAACAAGCAAAGATACAGAAAAACAAAGTTAAAACATCTTTTCTGCTCTCTGCTGCCAAACTCTGACCAATGCTTGAGCAAACTCCAGTGCAGGAACAATTTGAAGTTGCTGCTACCATCACCAAACACCAACAACCTACACTTCAAAAGCTCTAAATGACAGCAATATGACAAAGCAGTCTGAAAGACCTTCTGGAGAGGACTGTGATTTAATCGAAGATGGTCTAATGCCACCATAGTAGTTAAAGACCTTACTTCTCTCACCGAAAAGGTTGCTTCTTGTCATCCTTTCAGACAATCATGCAACACCACAACGTATGACCTCTTCTGATAGTGCCAACACCTCCAAAGCCACAGCAAAGTTTCTGCAAGAGAAAAAAAGCTTCCTAGGTGGCAGAGACCAGTTTAACTGAAGCTTGAAAAAGCAGCGCCTGAGCCGGCACCATTTCAGCAGTTGTGTGCCATTCTTAGCCTGTCTTGGAGCAGACCAGTGATCAGAATTTGCAGTCATGTAGACCACTTCAAGGCACTGATAGATGGAAGAGGGATAGGAGAGTGAGAAATAGCATTTTCAGAATGCTGGAAATACTAACTTATAAGGGTTCCTTTAAAGATACCCCTGGAAAGGTGGTGCTGTCACTAACGGAATCCACGTTCATGGATACGTGCCAACTTCTTTTCAGAAACACTGCTTAAAAGCATTACCATGTACTGCCATTCATTTTCTAATAGAATGCCAGAAATATTTAATTGACAAAAGAATTTTGGCTTTCTGAAATTAAGAAAACTACTGGGAGGAGGAGAAAACATAGGCATGGATAACCCTCAGAAAAGCAGAACTAAGACAATCAGGAACTTTTTGCAAGCGCCAACCTTACATCTTAACAATGCTACGGAAAGGCATTTTTAACACCACTCATGATGCAGATCATAGCAACTGTCTACAGCAAATGCATTACAGAAGTATAGATAAGTACAGAAAATATGCAGAAACCAGTGAAGACCTTAAACTAACACCCATCTTTCAAAAAAAAAAAAAAATTTAATGACAACATTACAGAAAATCACAACAAATCAGCAGTTCATTGCTTACATTCTCCTATGTGCCAAGTGCACGGCAATAAGAACACATTCACTTTGCATCACTTTCCATCAGATCTGACCCATTTCAGCTGGAGAAGCAATCTGCAATACTATGCTCCTGTTCACATGCTGCCTTCAGCTCCTATTGTGGTACCAACTACAGGGATCAGATTTTATCTTGTAGAGTCATCATTTCACCCAAATCATTCATCTTTGCTGGCTTGTACATCCTACTGAGGTTGGCATATCACCATATTAGTGGGCAGAGTGCCATTATAACAGATGGGGAAAGAAAGCAGACTTGCCAGAGAGCTACTGCATGCATCAAGTTTGAATATTAGGGCTGGACTCTTCTCCAAGAATTTCAGAAATAGAAGTCTATACAAGCTTTCCATGACTGGTTGAACAGGACATGCCAAGGCAAAACTAGATCAAAACTCCAAGAACACCTCTGGCAGCTGTTGAAAGCAAGTGTTTAGCTCTGATGAATTTGGAAAAGTCTGGTGCACAGAGAATTGGGGAATGAGTATCTTAATGAAATCACCACCTTAGATCAGCTCGCTGCAAAAACAAGCTTGCAAATCTCAGCAGAAGAAAACGTATTGCAGCCCTGCTGAGTTTCCTGATGAATAGTTCAAAAGAATGCTTAAGCTAGTTCTGCAGGAAAAAACACTAATACATTACAGTTGTATTTTGCTTGGCAGGAATGTGGTTTAAAGATGCAAATCAGTAAAGTTCAAAATGTCTGTTATAAGTTTTGCCATCTGTTTCAATATTATACTTATCAGTACCTGTTGATGTTACTCATGATGTTACCTGTAAGTTTTTACCTTTGATTTAGATACAGTAACAATTATTTACACTGCTGAATTCATGTTGTCTCAAAGAACCAAACATTACTGTATTTTAATACTATAACCAGGTAACATTTTTTAAAAATGCAATTAATGTAGACAAAAATCCTCTACCAATCTGGAAATAGCAGTAGGCAGTAATAGCAGCAGCACAGCAAACACAGCTAACATGCAGTCTGGGTTACTAACTCTCTCCAGTTTTTCTTTAAAACTGCAAAATGGTAAGACTTTTCATCTCTCTACACACAGCAATGTTACATATTATAAGCATAAAAACATCCCACTCAGGTGATCTGCATCAAACTGCATCTGGGGGAGAGTGGGGAACAGTGAATATTGTCTTCCCGGACTTTACCAAGGCCCTTGATGCTGCCCCTTGTAAGATTCTCACTGAGAAGCTGTTCAGGTATGAGCAGGCTGAACAGCCAGACCCAGAGAGTAGCAATCAGTGGTGCGAAGTCTAGTTAGTTGGAGGTCAGTAATGAGTGAAGTACCCCAGGGGCCAATATTGGGTCCATCCTGTCTAATCTCCATTAATGAGCTGGACAATAGGGCAGAGTACACCCTCAACAAATCTGTGCATGGCACAAAACCTGGGGAGCTGCTGACTCACCAGAGGACCGTGCAGTCATCCAGTGGGACCTCAACAGGCTGGAGAGATGAGCTAACTGGAACCTCATGCAGTTCACCAAGGAGAAGTGCAGAGTCCTGCACCTGGTGAGGAACAATCTCAGGCACCCAGATGTGATGAGGGCTAGCCAGCAGGAGAAGAGCTCTGCAGAAAAGAACCTGAAGTCCTGGTGGACACCATGCTGAACATGAGTCAGCAATGTGCCCTTGCTGCCAAGAAGGCCAAATGGCATTTTTGACTGCATTAGGCAAAGCATTACCAACAGGTCAAGGGAGGTGATCCTTCACAGAATCACAGAACCTAGTGGCCTGGATTGAAAGGGACCTTAAAATCATAGAATGATTTAACTTGGAAGGGACCATAAAGATCATCCATTTTCAACCCCCCTGCCATGGGCAGGGCTGCCACCCACCAGATCAGGCTGCCCAGGGCCCCATCTAACCTGGCCTTGAACACCTCCAGGGATGGGGCATCCACTGCTTCTCTGGGCAGCTGTGCCAGCACCTCATTGCCCTCTGAGCAAAGAATTTCCGCCTAACATCTAACCTAAATCTCCCTTCTTTCAGTTTGAAGCCATTTCTCCTTATCCTATCGCTGTCTACCCATGCAGTAAGTGTAAGACTCCCTCCTGCTTATAAGCTCCCTTCAAGTAGTGGAAGGTCACAAAGAGGTCTCCCCTGAGTCTTCTCCAAGCAAATCAAGCCCAGCTCTCAGCCTTTCTTCACAGGAGAGGTGCTCCAGCCCTCTGATCATCTTCATGGCCCTCCTCTGGACCCACTCCAACATTTCTGCATCCTTCCTGTACTGGGGGATCCAGGCCTAGATGCAGTACTCCAGGTGGAGCCTCACAACATCAGAGTAGAGGGGGACAATCCCCTCCCTCTCCCTGCTGGCCACCCCTCTGCTGATGCAGCCCAGGATACTGCTGGCCTTCTGAGCCAGCAGAGTGCACTTTCAGACCATGTCCAGCTTTTCATCCACCAGAACCCTCAAGTCCTTCTCAGCAGGGCTGCTCTCAAGGAGTTCTTCTCTCAGTCTGTAGACATATCCGGGATTGCCCTGACCCAACTGCAACACCTTGCACTTGGCCTTGTTGAACCTCATTTGGGTCTTGCGGCCCCACTTCTCCAGCCTGTCCAGGTCCCTCTGGATGCCATTCCTTCCCTCTATTAGTGTCAACTGCACCACTCAGCTTTGTGTCATCAGCAAACTTGCTGAGGTTGCACTTAATCTCATTGTCTAGGTTGTTGATAAAGATGCTAAAGAGCATTGGTCCCAAGATAGACCCCTGAGGGACACCATTGATTTACTTCCTGTCTACTCAGCACTGCTGAGGCCACACCTAAATCGTTGTGCCCAGTCCTGGGTCCCCCAGTAAAAGTGAGATGTGGACACACTCGAGAGAGTACACTGTAGGGCCATGAAGACAATGAAGGGACTGGAGCACCTCTCCTAAGAGGAGAGGCTGAGAGAGTTGCAACTGTTCAGCCTGAAGGAGGCTCAGGAAGGATCTCTTCCACGCCGATAAATACTTGAATGGGTACCTGAGGGTGCAAAGAAGACTGCCAGGGTCTTTTCAGTGGTGCTCAGTGCCAGGATGAGAGACAACAGGCACAAACTGGAACACAAGAGGTTCCCTCTGAATACTAGGCAGCGCTTCCGTGCTGCTTGAGCAGGGGTTGGACCAGATGACTTCCAGAGGTCTCTTCCAGCCTTTCACCATTCTGTGAAACTATTCATCCACACTACAGAGATGATTTTGACAGTCTTCCACCTTAACAGTTCTTATTCCATCGATTCCATCAACCTAGACCATGGTGGTACGCAGGCTGAATTCAGTCTGCCCGTATGACTCATATGACCTCTTAGCTCTTGCAATTTTTTCCCTGAATGCTCCTGTTTTGAGCAGACATTACATATCCATTATTTTGGTGGTCTACAACCTGATGCATTTTCTTCTTTTTCAAAAACGTGGAGCACATGAATGTATGGTCATCTGGAGTACTTAGACAGACCCGTAACTTGGACATAGCCACAGGTAAAGTTCACAGATAAAATGCCAGAATACCTACCAGGACACATGAATAAATTCTCAAAATGTAATTATACAAGCTGTGTAAATGAATACCATACATGTCAGTTTACGTGGTAAGTGTGGGGGAAGGAGAGGTGAAGAAGCAGCACAGCATCTCTAGTCATGCAATGGGGCTCATTCCACAGAGTCAGTCTAGACTGTTTAGACTGACTTACCTCAGGTACAGAAAATATTTTAATTATTCAGTTACTGAGATATTTAGAAGACGAGCACAAAGACAAAGATTCCACCCTCTGAATGCCAGACCTATTTCTTATTTCACAGAATGCCGTGGGTTGGAAGTCATCTTAAAGATCACCCTGTTCCAGCCCCCTGCCATGGGCAGGGTTGCCAGACACTAAGTCAGCACTAGACAAGGTAGCCCAGAGCCCCATCCTACCTGGCCTTGAACACCTCCAGGGATGTGACATTTATTTGGAATGACCTAACTAACAAGAAGTTTGATCTTGTGTTTCGATTTTTTTTTTTTTATAGCAATACAAAACACACGCTCAGTGGCAAGTTAGATTTGTCGCTCTACGCATGATTCAACACTCTTGAGTAAAAGCTGGCCTCAGCCTCGTATTTGTTGTGAAACTTTTATTTATGAACAGTTTCAGTTTAGTCAAAACCAGCAAGCAGGAAAACAGTTCCTTATGCATATGCTATACTTAACGTCAATTCTTATAACAGAGTTTAGCAAATTTCCATCTTACCCCACTTCTTTTGTCCTGAATGTCTACATGGTTACCTGACTGAAGCAGATCGAAGTTCTATTTTGACAATCTTGGGTTTTTTCACTGCACTAGATACATACAATGTATTAAATAGCAAGAAACATAGTATTTGCACATGCAATCTACAGACACTTGTTTGTGGAAAGATAACTGTCTGTTTCAATGGGTCACCCTCACTTGATCTTCTCACAGTTGTATCATCCACTTACTGAGATGCAGGATTTCACAATGACAGAATTTCAAGGCCCTGAAACGTTTTCCAATAATGACAACATGTCTCAAACCACAACACTGACAAGTTGAGCAAATACTGTGCTCATTAAGTGAGGATTGTAATTGAAAATTAATGAATGAATTATAAAATTGCTAACGCTACAAAAAGGCAGCTTTAGCAAGAGCGTAAGAAACATGGGCTCTTCACATTAAGCAACACTCAGAACTTTTAGGTGGTAAGTACTTTACCTGTGTGTTTTTACTGAATGGATTTTAAAAAGAGGCTTAGGGCAAGTACCTTGTATTAGGTCAACTTTAGACATCAGATTTAAGTCTACTGACACTCATTTATGTAGCTATGTGGAATTTATCATATATCACTCTATATGCCACAAGACCACGTGACATTGTTCAGATTAACTTGCAACAGGCAAGTGTAGTTCTCTGTTTCAACAGTCAAGGGATGTTCTGGGTCATAAATTGTATGCCAGCCCCTCCGCTGAGGAGAACTGTTACTAATTATAGGTCTTAAGGGCAAATTCTCCTTCCCTACTAGCCAAGAAACTTGCAAGTACTGAAATACCACAATTATATGGAACACAAGCACAACCAAGATCAAATACAGCAGTGTTGAGCAACAGTCAGGAGAAATCAGCAAACAGAATGTCAAAAAGGCCCCAAGAATAACTGTTTTCACCAGTGGAATGCCTCACTACTTCCACACTTCCCATGCAAGATGCAGATACATATCTTGCACTTCTCTGCAGTCACGGTAGGGATGGATCAGATCTGACCACTTTGAAGAACACAAAACCAAAAGACACTGTCTGAGCTACAGAAACCGTTCTGAGATTTCCATTTCAGTTCTAGATACTGGAAGTTTCTTGCTTCTGATTGGGCAGTTTGGGGGCTATTTTCAGAGCAAATGACTACATTTTCCAAACAGAGTGCAATGCAGACTGCTTCTTGAACAATAATCCTCAGCTGCAGTCCAGTGGTAGAACCTCGGCTTTTTCGCACCATACAAGCTTCATAAACTTTCCTCCAATGTCTGTTCATCAGATCTTCCATGAAGATTAAGAGTCTGCCACACAGGCCCAAATCAGGGCTAACTTCCAATTTCAACAAGGACTTGTTTAGCAGCTACAAAGGCTACTGAGCTCAAAACCTCCTTTCTTAAGGCCTTTCTTCAGTGACCCTCTCCCCCATCCTTTAAGTAAAGGAGCAAGCCTGAAACAATAATTAGTGAGGCACACATATTACAAGCTCTTCAGCTACTGTGGTTCTTCCATATTCAAAGAGAATCATAGGCCCAAACGTGTAGACAAAGCCTCAGGATCCCAGAGCTGTACTTCCCTAACCATTGGACAGCCTCAGGCAGAATTACTTACTTTGGTTTCTGCAGCTGGAAAAATACCATGTTTGACCCGCAAAACAGTCTGAAATCTAGGACGAAGTGAGCTTATGTATAGAATTATGGCCATGAACAATGATGAGGGATATTCTCCTCTGCAGAAAAGAGGAAGCGGAACAGTGGTTACAAGAAAAATAAATAAAGCACAAAGTTGTTTCCACAGAAATGGGCAAAAAAGAAGGGTACAAACAACATGAATGCAACACGCAGGTCAGAGTGGCAGACCACTGAACACTTTAACCAGAACAGAATGAAAAAGCAAGCGATGTAGTGAAACAGCAGGGGAAGGGAAGCGTGGCCTTCAGGCAAACCCAGGAGGCCTATCAGCAGTGTCCTGAGGAGCCGAGCATCGGAATCACAGGAGCTTCACCTGGGATGTCCTTTGGTGTGGTGTAAAAAACACATCAGGGAAGGTTTCTAAGCAGAGATGCTCTCTTTGTGCAGAGCAGTCAGGCTGAAGAACAGATTATTGATTTCCCAATGCACACAAGACTTCAGTTTACGGTCTATTTTTACTTGGTCCTCTAGGAATAGATTTTCCAATGCGCTGCAAGGCGNCTCCTGAGCCAGCTCGGGCGCCGCCTCCCCGCCCTGCTCCCCGTAGCCGAGCCCGTTACCGGACATGGCGCCGCTCCTCCAAAGTTACCGGCGCGGCACTCCCGCGCCCANTACCATGTTTGACCCGCAAAACAGTCTGAAATCTAGGACGAAGTGAGCTTATGTATAGAATTATGGCCATGAACAATGATGAGGGATATTCTCCTCTGCAGAAAAGAGGAAGCGGAACAGTGGTTACAAGAAAAATAAATAAAGCACAAAGTTGTTTCCACAGAAATGGGCAAAAAAGAAGGGTACAAACAACATGAATGCAACACGCAGGTCAGAGTTGGCAGACCACTGAACACTTTAACCAGAACAGAATGAAAAAGCAAGCGATGTAGTGAAACAGCAGGGGAAGGGAAGCGTGGCCTTCAGGCAAACCCAGGAGGCCTATCAGCAGTGTCCTGAGGAGCCGAGCATCGGAATCACAGGAGCTTCACCTGGGATGTCCTTTGGTGTGGTGTAAAAAACACATCAGGGAAGGTTTCTAAGCAGAGATGCTCTCTTTGTGCAGAGCAGTCAGGCTGAAGAACAGATTATTGATTTCCCAATGCACACAAGACTTCAGTTTACGGTCTATTTTTACTTGGTCCTCTAGGAATAGATTTTCCAATGCGCTGCAAGGCGCTGCTCCAGCTCGGCGGACCCCTCGATCCCTCCCGAGTATGTTTCCTGTCCCCCTAACCCTCTGCCTCCACGGCTCTCAGTACCACGGCGCCGGTTTTCCGCCCTATTTGCTCTCGCTCACCTCCGGCTCCCGGCCACCCCAACCACCCTCTGTCCAACCGCACTTCCAACTGCCACAAACACTTCAATGCACTTTTTTTGGTTTTAAAGATCCATACGAAGGCAAAATGAAAGATGTACGCTTTCTCCCTCCGAGAACCGAACGAACTTGGCGGACGCTCCGCGCTCCACTGCAACTTTTCCGGGGGGCGGGCACNTGACGGGGGCGGGGCCAGGCGGTGGGGCGGGGCCGTGCCTGCTGCGCTGCGCGCTGCGGGGCGAGGCGGTGGTTGAGCGGCCGTGGTAACCGGTCCTGAGGGTGGGAGGGGGCGAGGAGGGCTGTTGCGCCCTGTTGTGCTCTGCAGTGAACTCACCCGGGCTGCTTGGGTGTCATTTTTTTTACCATCCTATTTTCCTGTGTGCATCCCCCCGCCCACCTCGATGGTGTTTGAGGAATAATCTCTGTTCATTAAGATGCCCGCCTATCTATTTACCTGTCTACCTATCTATCTACTGCTATAATTTACATTAGTGGAGCCCAACCTTTTCATCTTGAGAACTGAACTCGTTTCCAAAAGGTTACAGTTCACAATACTTTTTATCTTGAAGAGGGTAAAAAAAGTGGTTTGTCATAATATCTTTCTTGAATTTCTAGTCTTTCACCATCTTGTTTGTACGTTTCTGATGGGAAATGGGTCATGGACAAGCAAATAAACTTGAGAGGAGGATACCGACGCATTATTTATGGTGTTCACTGCTTTCAGGGTCTCTCAGAGCTCTGCTTTGTGGCACAGTCTCTTGACACAGCTTAGAGTAAAAGGCCTCTGTTGGTGCCCAGTCACAATGCAAATATCCTTGGCTGTCGCCATTTTGCCTGTTGGTTCTTCAAACTTACATGTTTTCACCTTGACCTTTTCAGTCCCTCACAGGAACTAGCTCTAGATTTCGTTCCCTGCAGACACAAATATCTCAGTGTAATTACTGCAAGCTCTCACAGTGCCTGTCAGTACTCTTCCAGTAACGTGACTTGAGGCAGACGCCTCTCATCTCGCGAAGTCAGGTGGAATCCTGGACCCTGGTTTTTAAAGGATCAAAAACCACAGTAGGCTGCAGGAAAATGCTGACAACATCAGATGAAAATGGACAGTTACTCCTTTCCTAAGTGTTCAAAATGTTGCTCTGATCAACATAGAAGTTTGAGAACTTTGACCCGCAGTCCTTTGAAATCATCTCTGAGTCAGTTTTTCAAATCATGCATTAATTTCAAAATATAACAGTGAGAGCACTTGAACTTCGGTCCCATGCTGGTTATGTACCTCTGCAAGGGCCCCCGGCTTACACCTTCTGGTTGCACGTACGGCACATACAGTGCAGGAAGCAGTAACCTGTACCAGACCAAGTGCATAGTTCTCAAGGTAGGTCTGTTCTAGTTCCTTTTGAGACTGCCTGCCTTTTTTTCTGAAGTGAGAGGGTTTAAGCTACTTTGCTTCTTTTTATAAACATGTATTTGTTGCTAGCAATAAAACACATCTTAAGCACAACAAACTTATTTTCCTCTTATTACCATATACAGCATTTTAAAAGTAATCTTAGAGGAAGGATTAACAGAAAGAGAACAGTAGGTTCTACAACAGTAGGTTGTAGATTGTTCCAAAGAAATTTGTGAGAATATGAGCACGTGGAAAGGCAGACAAATGAGCTACTGAAGAGGATGATCATGGGACTGTGACAAAAAAGTAGAAGGAGATAATAACAGTGAAGCAGAGCTCAGTAGAGCTTTGAAACTGAGAGCAGAAGGCAAGTATTGTATGAGGATTTATTAAATACCTCTAAACAGTCGTATCAGGAGGGCTGGGTACGAGCTCTTGCCTTCAGTTCTTGCTATCCAGTTTTTGCGTGAAAATTCACCACACTCATTTATTGAAATGCTTTTCTCCTGGTTGTACTAGCTTTTCACAGTGACCCTGCAGGCATGATGTATTTGCACATTGAATTTATATCTGTACAAGATCATTGCAAAATTAGTGGGTTACAAAGTACAAAATGCCACTGAATGTAAATTCTTCATTTGCATTCATTGATTACAGAATTTTACATTTTAAGTTTTTGCACAGCACAAAAAGTTCTGTACAAGAACCGTAGACACATAGAATATTCTGAGCTGGAAGGGACGCACAAGGACTATCGAGTCCAACTCCTGGCTCTACACAGGACCACCCAAAATTCAAACCCTATGTCTGAGAGTATTGTCCAAATGCTTCTTGAACTCCGGCAGCTTGGGGCCGTGACCACTGCCCTGGGGAGCCCGTGCCAGTGCCCAACCACCCTCTGGTGAAGAACCTTTTCCTAACGCCTAACCTGACCTTCCTCTGACACAGCTCCACGCCGTTCCTTCAAGTCTTGTCACTGTTATCAGAGAGCAGAGATCAGTGCTGCCCCTCCACCCCCTTTGTGAGGAAGCTGTAGGCCAAAATGAGGCCTTCCTGCATTCCTCCTCTTCTCTGGGCTGAACAAACCAATGGACTTCAGCCGCTTCTCCACACATATTAAATTTAAAATAGGGCCATGGTGGGATTTTGCTTCTTGATTTCAGTTCGTCTCTTTCTAAAACCTTTTCACCCCATGATTCATTTCTATCTTGCCATGTTCACAACTGCTACTTATCTTACACCTAATAAATTACATTGCCTCTTTATTTCATTGTTTCTTAGTCTTCCCTTCATAAATAACTATGTAATATGTTATATATGGAAATAGCTCTTAAAAACGAATTGCGCTGAGTGGTAACTTCCCAGGTTCTGTGGAAGGGAAGATGTATTGATGTGGATAAACACACGTGTTTTCGTTGAAACTTATGTATTGGGTATACATGTACATTTTATGGGGAAAAAAATCTTCACATTATTCAACACTATTCACTTTGTTCAGCTTTCTAAAGCATTAACAGAAGATTTTTTACTGTGTTTTTTGCCAAGTGAATTATGTCCATTTCATGTTGTTCTTTTTTTTGGCTTACTTGGTGCCCTCTAGCAGATTGTATTATTAATATGCTATTGTCCTGATGACAAACTCAGGAGATGCATTAGTAATGAAGCTTATTTTTAATGGAATTCAGACTCTCTGTAACAGAAACTTTGTCATATCAAATATTTCAATCAAATTTTCTATGTTGCTGATAATTTCAGATACATCTAAAATGTGCTGTTGTTGCAGCTGCTAGACAAATGTGTAATAGTTTTGACTTTAAGTTACTTTTTAGTAAGTGTAAATGATGAAAGGTAAATAATGATATGATACAAACTTCAGAATATGCAGATTTTTCATTCTGTAATGATTTTGAAATCCAATGTGCAATCACTTAGTTTAAAATTAAACAATGAGAACTCATTTCCTACCTTGGAATACTAAGTTGTCTTTACAATGCACTTTCTGTCTGCGACCTGAACTCAGCTGCTAGTATTCCTGAGTAGTTCAGGAAAGCTCATAGTCAAGAGAAAAAACTATGGCTCTGAAAAGTTTTTGGGAGGGGAGTTAGAG
>WBMW01006026.1:0-12248 GCA_013396635.1 Penelope pileata
ATCCATAGACACTCAGCTTTATCATTCCCAAACCCCAGCTCTTCAACATCAAAATACTCTTTAATATAGAGAGCCACACCACCACCCTTCCTTCCTTGTCTATCCCTTCTGAAGAGCTTGTAGCCATCCATCACAGTACTCCAGTCATGAGAGTGATCCCACTATGTTTCGGTAACAACAGCTAGGTCATAGTTAGCCTGCCTTACAATGGCTTCCAGCTCCTCCTGTTTGTTGCCCATGGTGAGTGCATTGGCGTAGATGCACTTCAGCTGAGACATCTGCCTCACCCCCACCTCCAGCACTGCTCCCCTAGGCTCTTCTTTGGTGAGCCCTGTCTTATCCCCTTCCCCCATCATAGCTAGATTAAAGCTCTCTCGATGAGTCCTGCCAGCTCCTGAGCTAGGATTCGTTTCCCTCTTTGAGACAGGTGAGTTCCATCCATGGACAACAGGCCAGGGGCTGAGTAAACTGCCCCATGGTCAAAAAACCCAAAGCTCCTGTCTCGACACTGGCCTCTCAGCCAAATATTCATTACCTGTGTTTTCCTAGCCCGCTCTGTGCCCTTCACCGTCCCAGAAGGGATAGAAGAAAACATCACTTGTGCTCCCACCCCTTGAACTAATTGCCTTAAACCCCTGAAATCTCTTTTCATAGTTCGCAGGCTTCTGTGAGCGATTTCATCACTGCCTGCCTGAATTATGTGCAGTGGATAGTAATCAGTGGGGTGAACCAGATCTGAGAGTTTTCTAGTTAGGTCCCTGACCCAAGGTCCCTTCCAGCCTGAACCATTCTGTGGTTCTATGATGATTCTATGAACCACCTTCTCCTCCAGCTCTCTCATTTCAGCACACGTTCCTCACTTTTGCTGTGCTTTCCCCACAGGCTGTAGAGGGAGGATTTTATATTAATTCTTTTTTTTATATATATATATAAAAGGTTTATCAAACAAAATGCTGTATTTGGTTTTAAGCTTATTATCTTTCTAAGGTAGCTTAGTTGCATATCTGCTTCCTAAACTGCTCAAGCTGTGTGGTGAGTTTATGGCATTATGATGCGCATTTTGCCATATCGCTCTCAAACCAAAGTCTTTGTGGATTCTGCGTTTCCACCGCGGCAAATGGTGCAATGGTAGTCTGCAAACTAGCCACACTATGTTCCTTTACCCAAAAGTGTTCATGAATTCTCCTGGAGAATTATTTAGCTGGAGAGGTATTTATGCAGCTTCTCTAATCACTTGCCTACATTTACTTCTTGTTACATTATCATTTAGAACAAGTATCCTAAGCCAAATTAGCATGGAAAGTATTGAAAACATTCAAAATTAGTATTAAAGGAAAACTGTGTAAGAGTAGAATGTTTAGTAATGAATTGCAAAATATAATTTGCTGTATTAGGAGTACTTTATTAAAACAGAAAACAAGTTTTTGCTCCCTTTTTATTAGCTTACAGGTTTTGCTTTATTTATATGAGATACTTGACCTTAACTTCGTATTTTCTGCTTCTTGTGTGATTACCTTGTTTAATTCAGAACTGAAATATGCAGGGTTGGAAAACATTCTTGCAGAACCAGTAGATACTAGTGAATTGGCTGTGGTGTTACAAAGAAATTGAGGGAGATGGTGCCTCAGTACTTAACTATACATATAAACCAATTTGATATGTTCTTGAGGAGGGATGCTTTTAAAAACTTCTTATCTCTATTCTCAAGCCTTTGCATTATCCAAATACAAATAACAGAAGTCATTTTCTACAGAAACAGTGCAAAACTTGGAAGCAAGAAATGAAACATTCTGTCCCCTCATTGGGACCATGCAAGCATTTTCTGGATTTGTGTATTTGTTTTTACAGAAAAATAGAAAAACATAAAATGCTGCAGTTATCTCTTCTTTCTGTTCAAAGCATTTTGACTACTCAGTATAATACTTGGATATAGCTGCTTTATAATGTGGAGTTGGGGGTAGAATAGGGAGGGAAAGTCAGAGAAGCAGCAACGATGTAAAGACCCACCTCAGCTGTGTCATTTCAAATATTGCTATATCCCCTGGTCTCAGTATTGCCAAGAACCAGGAAAGCCATAGCCCTGTGGACTGATTGGAGATGTTAGAATCCAAACTGCAGAACTCAATCAGCTACTCCCACATACTCTGGAGATGGAAAATGGGCTGGGCCTCCTCTCCCTCTTTATTAGCCTGAGGACAAAGATTCCATGAAAAACTTCAGTTCTAAAGAATACAAAAGATCTGTTCTGAATTCAGCCTACGCTTCTCCACTTCCTCAGTATAAATATCTCCCACCCTAAGCAAAAGTAGGGGAACAGCTTCCGATTCTTTCTTCGAGTGCATAGACAAAGGCAGTCTCTCCCAACTAAAATACCTCTAGTCCAACATACTTTTTCACTCGTTGTTAATAACCATGCTCCATCCACATATGCATTTAAACATTGATATACACTAAAGATGCACACTACATTGAAGCTATGGTAACTCTACACAAGTGCTAGCTAAAAATAGTTCATCCCTCTTTCTTAGTCTTCCATGTCGAACATGGAAAACCCAATTATTCCAAGTTGAACAATGCTGAGTGAGAATAAGTGGCTGTGGAACATCACATCACACAATGCATTTGTGTGACATAAAATGCTCATTCACACAGTTATTGCATAGCAGGCTTTTCACATATAAGCCACTCAGTCAAAATAGGAAAATCCAACAAAATATTAGCCTGCTTGAATATGTTAAAGAAACATAGGGATCTGAATATGTACAAGAAAGACCCAAAGAATTAACAAGATCCCATCTGAAGGCAAATTGATGTCACGTATCTGGGGGGTAAAAAGTGAGAGGATGGACATAACTATCACCATTAATTATTATATTTTTGTTCCAAATGCTCCATGAACACAGTAGGGACATTTTACAAGGATTAAGGAGGATCTTTAGCCAAGAAATATTAAATAATTATTTGCAGAGTAACCTACTATTTATCTTTTGTCTTACTGTAGCAGCTAGGAGCACTGACTAACTGCCAACCGGAGTAAATACAGCTAGTATAGCTCTTGTCAATCTCAAGATATGCCATGTAGGAAAAAAAATCAGGGAAAAGACTGAAGAGATATTAAGTAAGCCTTTTTACAGGATGTTTAGTACTTGTGTCTTAGGTATTTTTCTTGCTTTGACTCTTTCATGCACACTGGAAATGTGGATCTCATTCCTTGTTCTTCCCAAGGACATGGGATGAGATCTACATTTCCACTAAGGCTAATTCTATCCGTCTATTCCCTGTCAACACAGGCTTCCTATGGTTAATGGTAACTTGAAGGAAGAAGGCAGGTCTTAGGGTTTTAATACAAATCTGAGCATTAAGAAAGATATTTTAGATTTAATGTGATGTGAATTCACTTTCTGATTTGTGTTAAATATCATATAGCTTTAGGTGTCACAATGTATCTCATGTTCCATGTGAAGGATGTAGTAAACTATGATTGCGGAAACATTTGGAAGGAAAAATTAGTAGAGATCTTGCTCTAACAAGACAGCACTGAAACAAATTCATTCCCATCATTAGGATCTATTTCTAGATCGTTACAATCAAATCTGTGCCATCTAAAATGTAGAATTTTTAAGTCTCATGGAGATTGAGTTTGGTAGATATGTGCATTTATGCTACTGATCCAGTAGTTAAAGCTCTTAAAGTTTTCATTAGTAACAACTTTTAAGTGACCAAATGGGAGCTATGAAAAGGTGCATGAAATTTCAGGATGCAGCTACGTCTTGTCTTGAATTCGGACGTGTCTTGAGTTTGGACAAAATAAATGAGCATCATTCATCAACAGCTGAACAGCGTAAGGCACTTTGAAGATAGAGATGTAGGAGATCAAAAAAGTCTTTAAATTCATCTCAAAAAAAATGCTAGAATGTAAATAGCTTTTTTTATTGGATTTGTATTTGCTTGGTTTGAGAGTTTATTGACAAAGAGGAAGATCTACAGAGGACTTGCTTAGTATTTTACAATTTTTTTCTCAGCCTATCAAATGTATTTCTTGCACTTGAGGTTTTTGTTTTCTTTTGAGGGGGTTGTATTTTGGAGCATTTCTTTGCTTTTTTCTCAAACAGTCATTTGACTGTAAAAGGCAAATAAAAAAAAAAAGTGATTTTAGAAGTTTAGTCATTTTGGTGGTGGGGAATGGTGTAAATCCCTAAGGAGCTTCAAGAGATCAAAAATTTGTCCTAGTGCTCTGAGGAAAAATAAAGTGTATGTCTTACTTTGAACCTCAGTAACATGCATGAGTAACGTGGTCCAGCACTTAACTACCCTTACAGAATGTTTACCAGTTGTTAATCTGGAGTTTATGTGCTGTAAATTAAGTAATTATCCTTTTTTTTTTCGAACTCATGGACATGAAGATTCTTTGGTCATAATCTGTCAATAATGATACACCTAAAAGCAATTTCATATATCCTTTGCCACTGTTACTATTTTTAAACAAATTCACTCGTAGAATATCTCCATAGAACATGTTTTCTAAAACTGTGTGTTCTCTACTAAATTTTCTCAGAACATGGATTGAATGAATACAGTGTCTTGTTTTGGGCTTATGAGTGTCAAACAGGAAATGTATTCCTATATGTCTCAAATCACATCTCAGGGTGAAATCTCTCTTTTTTACAGCAATGCATTCCCATGACTTGTTCAGAGTGATAAACTAGTATCATACATCCTCTTCCTCAGTGCTGTTGTTATTCTCTGTTTATTATTTCACATTTGATTATAATCTTTCTTTCCCAATAATCACAGTCACTTGCCACTTATCTTTACTTGGCTTTATCTCGCTGATATATCTCCGTTTTGAAGAGATCATTTTATATTCAGCACTTAACAACAAAATGTTTACAACCCTCTTGCTTTTGCTGCAGTCCACCATTTTCATACCCACTGTGTTCCATCTTCTAAATAATGGACAGAAATACTGGCTTTGCCTTAAAAGATACACTCCAGTTGAAACTTATTTGATATTGCCGTTCATTTTCCCAGTGAACTACAACTCAGTATCCTCTAGATATATTTCTGTATACTGGTTTTATTGTAACTTAATTTACAACATCTTTTCTTGTTATCCCATGAGAATGCAATGCAATGCAGGTTGGCAATAAAAAAAACCTTGAAAATAAACATATACTGCTTCTCTGCCTTATGCAATATGCTTCACTTGTAGAAGGAAATAGGTTTTGCCTAACAATTTGTTCCTGGCATATCTGTGTTGAGTGTTTTTCGTTGCTATACTTTTATGGGCTTCTTCTGAATTAATAAGCAGTGTGTTTTGGCATGTTCAAATAAGTCTGAGTGGTGTCTCTTTTCCTGAATCTCTGTTTACAAAAGGAAGCAGTATAGTACCTTTGAATCCATTCTGAAGTGTGTACGTATACTTGCTAATGAGCAGATACACAGGAGAAATTTCAGCAATGAGTAAATATCTTTGTCATCGTCAGAATAATTGGCTGTAATTTTATCACATATTTTATTCCAATAAATCATATTACAGCTCTGTACATTGCTATTAGTTGGAATAACCTTTGAGATATTTGCAGCTACATGATCATTTACGGTCTGGATTTTGCTGATGACTCATCTTCAGCAGAATCACAGTAGTAGAGAGATCTGCATAATAGTTCTGATGCAAGAAACTGAGTTGTATAAGCAGAAGAAACAAAACCTCCAGCATTTAAAGACAAGAAAACTAGGCCAGCACCAGTGAAAGACAATTAAATCATCCACAAGTGAGTAATTCTGACATTAAAGAGAAGAAAAAGTGGTTATTTAGATTATCTCCAGCCTGACCCATAAAAGTAAAATCTCCATGATCACTGTAAGTAAGACAAGGGAACTGCTTTTTGGAAGTGAGATCGG
This sequence comes from Penelope pileata, assembly GCA_013396635.1. Taxonomy (NCBI): domain Eukaryota; kingdom Metazoa; phylum Chordata; class Aves; order Galliformes; family Cracidae; genus Penelope; species Penelope pileata. The sequence continues at coordinate 5,905 of WBMW01006026.1, forward strand.
ATCGTCATATCTAATAAATGCAAGGAGTAATCAGCAAAGAGTCATTCTACTACTTTTGAATATTCAGCCACTACCTCATAAACAGAATGTAACATGTGGGATATATATAACGTCTATAAAACTGTAAAGAACTGGGTGAGGTTTTGTTGCAAGCATGAAGGGGTACATGTGGAAAAGGAGGCCTTTAATGTAACATTAAGGAGAAGTGTTCTTAATAGCCCTTCTCAAGCAGGTCCACCACTAAACCATTGGAGTAGATGTGCGTTAAAAAGATGAACTCTGCATGGAGGAGGAGGAAAATGTGCAACTTTCAAACATCTTCAGAACTCTTACCCATAGGTGTTAGAACAGAGTGCTGTGTGTGCTGAAGCATAATTGCCAGCTGGTTTCTTATTATCTTAACTGAAGGAAAGAAAAAAGATTCAAGCTGATATTTAAAACGATACAGAATGTATTTCAGAATTGCTCCACAAGGTCAAAAAAAACGTGTCTGCTATGCATGTGATCTGATTATCTGAAGATGATCTAATTCCATATTGTACAAACACTCTGGAAATTCTACGACTGATCCAATAAAATAATGGCAGCAACAGCTTCTACTTTATTCTGCGATGCTGTCAGCAGGAAGTGCGTTCGCCGATTAAGAAGCTATCTTTGTGTAATACATGCTTTTCCCTCAACAAATGAAAACAAACACATGATTCTGAAAAATTAGAATCTATCTCATCAGTCAATATTCCTGTAGCTTTAATACCGTAACAGGATATACTAATTACAGTAAGTTCATAGCCATACATCTTCCTGGAGGAACTTGTTGTTATGCTGGAAGTCTAATCTAACTGAATTGACAGCATTTGAGATGATTGACTGCAGAACTTAAAAGGACTTGTTATTTTTGGATAACAAACCACATTAAAAATATTGATTACATTTTTGCTTTCAATTGTCTCTTTCAGACAAGGTTGTTTCTCCTCATGCCTACACAGCTCTTCCTGGGCAGGGGTGGCACCTCAGGCCCCGGGTACGCATTCCCCACAGATCAGCAGGGGCAAGGAGACAGTGTTATCGCTGAGTTCTCCCTCTCTGATTTGCCACCTTCATTCAACTTTCTACCTACTTGTGAACAACTGAAATGTATCTAAAATAAAAAATTTGGGGGGGGCTTTTGCAACAGACACTAGCCACTAATTTGGGTGTGCTAAAACTCCATGGTCCACCCAAGTCGCTGTGTGGGTTTGACCTTACGCAAAGCCTTCTGCTCGCTGCTGGTAAGCTTGTGGATTTGTTCTCTGCCACATCTTTAGGAGGGTCTCCAAATTTCAGGGACAAGCAAAGTGATGTTTCCAGCAAACTGCAAGTGCTGAAGTTGCCTCTCTTCCTGTCCCACCTTGTTTCTGTCTTTCCTCTACATTCGGGAAATACTAAAAAAGGAAAGAAATGAGTCATCTCCTCAGTGCTTACTCCTCCTCTTCCTCCCTGGTAGCTCCCAGTGTCAGAAATGTTTAACTGACAGGCAAAGGCCAAGTATATGTGGTTAGATCACCAGGGGGACAGAACTGATCTCACCTCCTTGCCCTCCATTTAACAAATCTGAGTGATAAGCCTTTATGTTTCTGTTGAAGTCTCAAGTTTCTCTTGGCATAAGTACCCAGCAACTTGTCTATTGTTAAGAAATAAAGCTTACCATGTCTTAAATTATTACCCAGAGAAGATGGATAGTTAGCTTTAATGGCTAAAGTTAGATAACATAATGGCTTGTAAAACCACATAGTTACTCCAGCTCTTAAGGAATCAATCACAAGGAGTCAAGTGATTGCGGCTAACCCTCCTCTACAACATAATGCTGTGTGACCTCAGGTTACATCCTCCATCTACATTCCTTTTAATTGCATTTTCCACAAAGCTTTCTTCAGAACAAACAAACAAAGAAATAAATAAATCAAAGACAGACTGAACTCAGTCTAAACTAAGTATTTCTGCCGAAACGAGGTGGAGCTACGGAAAGCTGATTTGCTGGCATTAGTCAATCAAAATTCGAAACACAGTTTGAAACCAGACTTTCTGCTCCTATACAATGTCTCAGCATGTACCTCAGCTTATGTTTTGTCAAGCAAACAAGTTTAAAGGTCATAATATATCTTTTCCACATTAGCAATTAGTTTTTTTGTTTATATGTGCTTGCAAATGCATGCTTTTACTGCCTGCTACAGAACTGAGCTGATCTGCTTTAATGTGAGCTTGGCTGTTGTTTATTAAAAATCACAGTGCAGTTCCTTCTCCTGCAGAGGAAATGCAGAATTGGAAATAAGCTACTTCAGCTTCAAAGTGGAAGTTTTTGTTCTTTGGACAGTTTGTTCTGTGACTCAGAGACATGTCACAACAGTGAGACAGATGAGGAGCCCACCCCAGTTCAGGTGCTGCCAGGACAGCGATTAGGGATGGGGGTGTTGGGGTGTTTTTACTAAAGCAGCATCGAGTAAGAGAAACCGCTTTCTCTTTGCTGAAAACATCCTAATGACAGTTTCCTTCAGTGGATTATCAGCAGCATGCTGGCTGTGCCACCTGAATTCCAATTTCTTAATTTACAGCGCAGATAAAATAGAATGAAGCTGCATCTCTGCTGCTCTCTACACTGGGCTGGTCTTATCAAGCGTGAAGTTTGGCGCATTGCAAACCTATTCAAGTGATTATCTGTTGAGGACCTCTTGAGCCATCTCCATCTCTGCAGCGTGCTGATAAGACAGCTGTTTCTGTAGCTGCAGTGTCTCTCTGGGCCTTGGTCTTCTTTTGGTGCAAACTACAGCTTTGTCACTGTGCCACGATGCTGTCACTTTCTCTGTTGTGCAAGCGTTTGATCCAAGCACAAAAGAGGTCGATGGAAGCGATTGACTGGCAGTTGTCACAGTCTTATTATTTCACAATTAAATGTGCATTACACACCATTGGAAATAGAAATTCTTAACAAAAGAAGCTGCCTAAGCTGTGGTGCAGCAGAAATCTGCCTCTTGTCCAGTCACAGTTGGAAACAAGCAAAGATTCAGTAATTTTAACAAACAGACAGCTTCTTTCAGATGTTGTATTTGAAGCAAGGTGCCACAGTTGTCTGTAGAAATCCCTGTAGCTGTGATAACCTTGTGTAAAACTGAGTTTTGGAATACCTTTTAAGTTGAATAAAGTAGAACACCCCCCTTCCATACCTCTGTACAAATGCTAACTCCTTTTTGAAAAATGTGTTTTATTCATATTCAGACACTGCTGCATAATAGGGAAGACTATAGCAGTGTCAGCTGCAGTGTTCATCCCACAGTCTATTTACACAATATCCATATCTTGCGACCACAGAGAGGCTCAGGAAAAATTGAAGCAATTCATGCACCTACACCAAAATGCAGCCTCCACACAGGTTTCGCAGCAGGAAGAGCTGGTCTGAAGCCTTACCCAGAAGCCTTCAGCCCGTTACTCTCTCTGTGTCGAATTCATAGGAGCCCGCACCGTAAAAGCACCCCGTGGAGACCCTCACCCCCGTGCCCCATACACAGTTTTGCGCAGGACCACCACCATTTGGCCAAAGCGCCTTCGAGAGGGACCAAACCCACAGCGACGCCGCGTTCCTTACCGGGGTTTCTCCGGGGGGAAGAAGGGAGGGAGAAGCGAGGATGCTCCCATTTAGCGCGGCGCTGCCCCGCGCACGGGCGCTGTCCCCGCGGCGGGGCCGGGACGCGCCGTCGGGTGCCGCTGTCCGTGGTGCTGAGGCGGCGCCGGCTGCCCGCGGCTCCGCGGCGCGACGGAGCGATGCTTCGCTTCTTGCTCGTTTCTTTCCTTTCCTTTCCTTTCTTTACCTTTCCTTTCCTTTCCTTTTCTTTTTTTTCTTTTCTTTTTTTTTTCTTTCTTTTTTCTCCTTCTTCTCTTTCTCTCTCTCTTTCCCCTCCCGCCCTCTCTTTTTTTTTTTAAATTTTTTTTGCTAAATCCCTTTCCTTCAGCGTGCTGCAGCTGCTGCTCTCCTCACCTCCCCATCCCAGTACCGAGGTTCAACACACCTAAACAAACAGCAGGGAGATCTCCTGTAGCTTCCTCATGTGCAAAGCGCATTTAATAAAGCCACATGCGTCCTAGCTTAAGGCTATGCCCCGTCACCCAGCTAATGTTGATCAGAGGCACAACACTCTGCGAGGGGAAGCTTACGCTGAAGAAAAGACACGTTCTCTGGGAGAGGCAGAGTTCGGCTTTCCTTCTGCTGCCACTGCATCAAAGGGCTCTGAAAATGCACCAGGGTCAGCAATGGCCAATAACTAGACACTTCACGTTAGCAGCTATTTTCTGGCTAATTTCACCTTAGCACCATATATCGACTAACGTGACAAACGTGAGTGCATTATTGGAAGAGATATTAAAGCCTTGGAAGAAAATGCATAAAGTTTGGCTTTTACCGCTACAAGCTGGTCACTAATTATAGACAGAGCATTGTTCCCTCTGGGGGAGGAGGGAGAGATGTGATCAGAACTCTGAGAATCAGACCCGACAGGGAAGCTGCAGGGAGTGGAGCCCTTTAATTTCCTGAAAGTTTGAAAAAAGCCACATTTCTGGTTTCTAACAGCATACACTTTGGCNCCTCAGTACTCGCAACCACAGAACTGCCCTTGTTGGAATCACAGAATCATTACGGTTGGAAAAGACCTCTGAGATGACCAACTCCAACATCAACCCACCCCCACCATGCCCACTCAACCGTGTCCCTAAGTACCACATCTACACCCTTCTTGAACACATACCTCCAGGGACAGTGAGTCCACCACTGCCCTGGCAGCCTCTTCCAATGCTTGAACACTCTTTTGGAGAAGACCTTTTTCCTGAGAGCCATCCTGAACCTCCCCTGGTGGAACCTGAGGCCATGACCTCTCGTCCTATCACCGTTTCCCTGGGAGCAGAGATTGGCCCCCACCTTGGTACAACTTCCTTTCAGGTGTTTGTAGAGAGCAACAAGGCACACCCAGCATGTGATGAACTGCGTGAGATGCAGTCAGGGCCTGTGCCACACAGAGATGCTGCCACAGTGCTGGGATACAGAGTAGAGGGAACAGGAGACCCACTGGCGAGCATCTCTTCTCCTTCCTTGCATTAATCATTGATGAACACTCAAGGGCACTCCCAAGGAACACTCTCTGTTCTGTGCCTTGCTGCACGCAAACATCACAACATTCAGAACAAGCACCCAAAGCATTTCCTTTCTACGGGGCGCGAGTTCTCTGCTGGTGGAAACGCACTGTATCTGCTTTGTGCTTTTCACCAGGGGAAAAAGGCCCACGTGTGGACAGCTCTGTGGGCTCTGGGAGGGAACCAGGACGGTGGGCAGTGAGGGACATGGAGGTGATGGCAAACCACCATCCCTCTGCTGAGATGGGGAGACACAGGCATGGAGAGAGTGAAGGGTGGATTGTTCTGCACCCTTCCTGCCCGCCTCTCCTCCTCCCCTCCTCTTTTTTCCTTCCCCCCTCCCTCTGTCCCACTGAAGTGTTGTGCCAAGGAACTGTGGTCCTTCCTATGCTGCTCGGGTGGGAACAGCACGTAGAGCACTCGGGCTGTGACAGAATCCTTACAGAGACGGGGCTGATGTAGCGATGTGCAGAGCGGGGTGGAGCGAGAAAAAAAAACAAAAGAGGGGAAAGAGGGGGAAAGAGGGGGAAAAAAGTGAAAAAAAAAGGAAAAAGGAAAAGAAGAGAAAAGAAGGGAAAAGAAGGAGAAAAGAAGAAGGAGAGAACGGAAAAACAAAGAAAAAAAGAAAAAGAAAAAAGGGAAAAGGGAGAAGAAGGGAACAGAAAGGAAAACAGAAAAGGCGAAAAAAGGAAAAGAGGGAAAACAGGAAAAAAGGAAAAAAGGAAAAAGGAAAAAGAAATAAAAGGAAAAAGAAGAAAAAAGTGACAAAATGAAGAAGGAAAAAGAGAAAAAAGGGAAAAACGGGGATAAAGGGGGAAAAAAGGAAGAAGAAGGAAAAGAAAAAAAGGGAAAAATAAATGAAATGAAAAAGGAGAACAGAGAAAAAAGAATTGTAAAAGGGGAAAAAAAGAAAAAAGGGGAAAAAAAGGAAAAAAAGGGTAAAAAGGAAAAAGAAGAGGAAAAAATGGAGAGAAAAAAAAACAGGAAAAACGGGGAAAAGGGAAAAAGCGCGCACCTGTCGGGGCTCCCGGCGCGGCAGCATGACCCCTCCCGCCCGCCGCACGCAGCCCCGCGCCCTCCGCCGTGCCTGCGCCCGCGGCCCCGCGCTGCGCAGCGCTCCTTCTCCGCGGCGCCATGGGGCCGCCGAGCGGCGTCCCGTGCGACCAATGGGCGGCCGCCGCCTCGCCAGGGGG